>OY740800.1:44567513-44794735 GCA_963514005.1 Raja brachyura | reverse complement strand
ACACACACACAAACACTCAGACATACACACACACACACAGACATACACACGCACACATATATATATAGACAAATATGTGTGTGTGCGTGTGTGTGAAGATAGATACATAAAAATCCGGAGTAACTCAGCGGGTCAGACAGCATCTCTGGAGAAAAGGAATCGGTGTCTGAAGAAAGGTCTCGACCTGAACGTCTCTCCAGAGACGCTGCCTGTCCCGCTGAGTTACTCCAGCATTTACGTGTCTATCTTCGATTTAAACCAGCATCTGTAGTTCCTTCCTACCTATGTGTGTGTGTGTGTGTGTATATTATATATATATATACATATATACACACAGATAACTTTTTTCCTCGTTTATGATATTGTTTACAGTGTACCATATTTCCATATTCTGTGGTGCTGCTGCAAGTGAGTCTGCCGTTGTTCTATGTATCTGGGACATTTGATAATGAAACACCCTGGACTTGGCTCCTGATGCCCGGGTCGTGGATGCAAGGCGGATCGGAACGGTTTCACCAGCAGAAAGACTGCCCTGTCACAGCCAGCCGTGTCGAGATTTAAACACAATCCTGCCAAGACCCACGGTTTAGATGGCGTCTGGAGAATATGCACAACCCGGGACTGGTGCAATATCACATCTGACAGTAAAATGTGAAACATTTAATGAAGCTGCGCCCCTTCCACGGTGGACATAGAGGCTGCGTGCGTTGAGATGAAGGGGTTAGAGTGGGATAGGATAGAGGTACAGAGATGCGGGGGGGGGGGGGGAATGCATCAAACGGGGGAATAAGGAGCAAGTGGAAAAATAAACATTGGAAACGGGTGGGAAACGAGGAAGGAAACTCTCGGGCAGGAGAAACCAGGGGAGACAGGAATCATAACTACAGGAGCAAGAGCAAACGGGATAGGAAGCTGAATGCTCTTCCAACTGTGTGTGTAAGTGTGTATGTGTCCATGTGTGTGTATGGGTGTGTGTGTATGTGGGCATGTGTCTGTGTGTGTGTGTGTGTGTGTGTATCTGTCTGGGTGTGTGTGTGTGTGTGTGTGTGTCTGTCTGTCTGTGTATGTGTCTGCCTGTGTGTGTGTGTGTGTGTGTGTGTGTGTCTGGGTGTGTGTGTGTGTGCGCGCGTGTGTGTGCCTATCTGTGTGTGTGTGTCTGTCTGTGTATGTGTGAGTGCCTCTGTGCGTGCGTGTGCGTGTCTGTGTGTGTGTGTTTCCTATTATCCCACTGGAAGTTTGAAATAACTATCCAGTTAGTGTTCACACCATCTTTCAGGACGAACAAGCTTCTTCCCCACAGCCGGTAGACTATTGGACACTACAACCTCCAAATAAGCTCAACATGCCGGAGTAACTCAGCGGGACAGGTGCATCTCTGGAGAGAAGGAATGGGTGACCTTTCGGGTCGAGACCCTTGGGCCTCGACCCGAAACGTCACCCATTCCTTCTCTCCAGAGATGCTGCCTGTCCCGCTGAGTTACTCCAGCATTTTGTGTCTACCATCTAATTCCTTCCTACAGGATCCTCAAATAAGCTCTGAACTACAAAGACTATTATAGTTATTATTGCACCATTATTGTTAGTTAGTTTGTTTGTCATGTGTACGTGTGTGTGTGTGTGTGTACTGTATAGACACACACGCCGAACTTGGTTTCTTGTTTAAGAATAAGGAGTAAGCCATTTAGAACGGAGACGCGGAAACACTTTTTCTCACAGAGAGTGGTGAGTCTGTGGAATTCTCTGCCTCGGAGGGCGGTGGAGGCCGGTTCTCTGGATGCTTTCAAGAGAGAGCTAGACAGAGCTCTTAAAGATAGCGGAGTCAGGGGATATGGGGAGAAGGCAGGAACGGGGTACTGATTGGGGATGATCAGCCATGATCACATTGAATGGCGGTGCTGGCTCGAAGGGCCGAATGGCCTCCTCCTGCGTCTATTGTCTATTGTCTATTGTTTATTATATTACTTACAGTGTACCATGTTTACATATTCTGTTGTGCTGCTGCAAACAAGAATGTCGTTGTTCTATCTGGGACATTTGACAATGAAACACTCTGGACTCTTGGCATGGTTTTCCCCGAAGGCAGGCACAAAATGCTGGAGTAACTCAGCGGGAAGGGCAGCATCTCTGGAGAGAAGGAATGGGTGACATTTTGGACCTTCAAGCATACGGTCCCGCTGAGTTACTCCAGCATTTTGTGTCTATCTTCGGTGTAAACCAGCATCTGAAGAAGGGTCTCGACCCGAAACGTCGCCTATCTCCTTCGCTCCTTAGATGCTGCTGCACCCGCTGAGTTTCTCCAGCATTTTTGTCTACCTTCGATTTTTCCAGCAGCTGCAGTTTTTTCTTAAACTAAACTAATACCAAAATGTCTCTGGTTATCGAGTGTCTAGAGTCAAGAATGTTTTATTGTCATGTGTCCCAGAGAGGTCAATGAAATTCTTGCTTGCTGCAGCGCAGCTGAATATGCAAACATAGTATATGTCAAACAAGAGAGAGAAAATAAATGTTTTTCCAACTATGACCCAACTGTCACATAGGTAGCCTGACGGAGAGGAGTCCAGTGTGTCTATAGACCACAGGTCATATATACACAATAAATAAAAAGATATAGTGCGATAATAACAATAGACTGTTATTGTTATTGTCATGGAGTGATACAGCGTGGAAACAGGCCCTTCAGCCCAACTTGCCCATGCTGCCCTCCATGGCCCATCGACACTCGTTCCACCTGCCTGCCTTTGGACCGTACCCCTCTGAACTTATCCTGTCCATGTACCTGTCCAAATGTTTCACTTAGACGTTTGATGCCGTGGTGATTTATTCTGTCCGTCTGCTTCCCGAGCTCGAGTTTGAAGTTGGTTCTGCACAGGAGGAGCCGAGCGTTTTCTCTCCCCATGTTGGATGCACCTGGAGTGCAACACATTCTAACCAGGCGTTGCCCTTTCAGTGGCAGCTGGACCGAATATGTGATGCTCAGGAAGATATAATCACCAGCTCGTACCAGAGGCTAACATAGACACGAGTTAAGTTGGAAGTGTCTTCTTCTTCTTGCGTTTGAGGCAGCAGAAGTCTGCAGCAGGGCGATGCCATCCAGTTCGACATCCGTCGGTGCCCGCCCTAAAAAGGGCGCATGCTCCGGGTTGGTGTCAAGCCGCGGCAACTGAGGTTGCATTAGGGCTGCAAGCTGCAGCAACTGAGGTTGCATTAGGGCTGCACGCTTCGGCAACTGAGGTTGCATTAGGGCTGCAAACTGCAGCAACTGAGGCTGCATTAGGGCTGCAAGCTGCAGCAACTGAGGTTGCATTAGGGCTGCACGCTTCAGCAACTGAGGTTGCATTAGGGCTGCAAACTGCGGCAAGTGAGGCTGCATTAGGGCTGCAAGCTGCAGCAGCTAAGGTTGCATTAGGGCTGCAAGCCGCGGAAACCGAGGTTGCATTATTCCTGCTGCTGTCTCTGTTTGTCTGAGGTCAGTTGACAGGGTTCACCGCCGTGAGCCAGATGTGTTTGCAGACAAAGGACAGATGTGATATTTAGGCAATGGCAAATCATGAGGGGTATAGATAGGGTGAATGCACCACAAACAGTTCCGTTTAGTTTATTGACACGTGTACTGAGGCACAATGAGAAGCTTTAAAAGTGAAACGCCCTTCAGGACCAACGCATCCATGCCGACCGACACGTCCCACCTGATCTCGTCCCATTCGCCCGCGTTTGGCCCTTATCCCAACCCGAAACGTCGCCTGTCCTCCAGAGATGCTGCCTGACCCGGTGAGTTCCCCCCGCACTTTGTCGTTCGACGCAAGATTCCAGCGTCTGCACTTCCTTGGGTCTCCTCTGAACTTTTCCTGTCCATGTCCCTGTCCAAATGTATGTTAAATTGTTATAATACTATCAGCTTCAACTACCTCTCGTGGCAGACACAAAATGCTGGAGAAACTCAGCGGGTGAGGCAACATCTATGGAGCGGAGGAATAATAACATTAACAATAATAAAACATTAATGATAAAACACCATTGATCCAGCACGTGGACCAACAAAGTACCAGCGAATGGCTGGTTTTCTCCGCCTCATTGCACCTGGCTGCTGTGAAAGACATTCTTCTATTGCCATCGCTGCTCTAGATGTCAGCTGATCAGTCTGAAGAAGGAAACTCAACGGGTGCAGCAGCATCTATAGAGCGAAGGAAATAGGCAACGTTGCCTATTTCCTTCAGGGTTTCGGCCCGAAACGTTGCCTATTTCCTTCAGGGTTTCGGCCCGAAACGTTGCCTATTTCCTTCAGGGTTTCGGCCCGAAACGTTGCCTATTTCCTTCAGGGTTTCGGCCCGAAACGTCACCTATTCCTTCGCTCCATAGATGCTGCTGCACCCGCTGAGTTTCTCCAGCATTTTGTGTCTACCTTCGATTTTACCAGCATCTGCAGTTCTTTCTTACACACCTCTTGTGGCAGCTCGTTCCAAACACCCACCACCATCTGAGTGAGAAAGTTGCCCCTCAGGTCCCAATTAAATCTTTACCCTCTCACCTTGCACCAATGTCCCCTGGTTCCTGATTGCCCCACGCTGCATTCACTCTTCCCATACCCCTCAGGATTTGATATGCTCGATTCCTTTTAGAACTTACAATATAATTTCCCATGTTTTAGAAGGAACTGCAGCTGCTGGAAACATTCGAAGGTAGACAAAAATGCTGGAGGAACTCAGCGGGTGAGGCAGCATCTATGGAGCGAAGGAATAGGCGACGTTTCGGGTCGAGACCCTTCTTCTGAAAGATATAATTTAATGTATAATTCGTATATAATTTTCCATTATCCTTCTGGAGAGTGCTTTGTTTATCCCAGCCAGTGGACGCGTTTGACACCACTCGGCCTGTACTCGCTGGGGTTTAGAAGGATGAGGGGGCACCTCATTGAAACATAGCAAATAGTGAAAGTCTTGGATAGAGTGGATGTCGAGAGGATTTTCCACTAGTGGGAGAGTCTAGGACCAGAGGTCACAGCCTCAGAATAAAAGGATGTTCCTTTACGAAGGAGATGAGGAGGAATTCTTATAGTCAGAAGGTGGTGAATCTGTGGAATTCATTGTCACAGACGGCTGAGAAGGCCAAGTCAGTGGATATTTTTAATGCAGAGATAGATAGATAGATTCTTGATTAAAAGATCCACCATTGTACCTGTACCAAAGAATGCCTCCCCAGCCTGTCTGAATGACTACCATCCGGTGGCCCTCACCTCGGTAGTCATGAAATGCTTTGAGAGGCTGGTGAAGAGACACAACTGCGCCTTCCTCCCTCGCAACATGGACCCGTTACAATTTGCATACCGTCCGAACAGATCCACGGACGATGCTGTCTCCCAGGTTTTGCACACCGCTCTCTCCCATCTTGACAGCCAGAAGGGGGGCTACGTGAGGATGCTGTTCATAGACTTCAGTTCAGCCTTCAACACGATAGTCCCCACCAGACTGGCCGAGAAGCTGCTCGAATTAAGGCTCATCACCCCCCTGTGTGCTTGGGGCCTGGACTTTCTCACCGCCAGGCCCCAGGTAGTCAAGGTGGGAGGGAACACATCGAAGTCCCTCACCCTGAGCACAGGATCCCCCCAGGGTTGCGTCCTCAGCCCCCTATTGTACTCTCTGTACACACATGACTGTGTGGCTAGGTTCAGCTCCAACTCGATCATCAAGTTTGCTGATGACACCGTGGTGGTGGGCCTGATCTCAGACAACGATGAGAAGGCCTACCGGGAGGAGGTGGCTGATCTGGCACTCTGGTGTCAGGACAACAGCTTCCTCTTGAATGTCAAAAAAACGAAGGAGCTGATTGTGGACTTTAGGAGGGCACATCATCCGAGGACGTACACACACCATTGAGGATAAATGGGGATACTGTGGATAGGGTGAGCTGTTTTAAATACCTGGGAGTCCACATCTCTGAGGATATGACATGGACATCGCACGCTGCAGCACTGGTGAGTAAGGCAAGGCAGCGCCTTTACCACCTCAGGCAATTGAGGAAATTCAGAGTGTCTCCGAGGATCCTCCAGTACTTCTACTCTGCGGCTGTGGAAAGCATCTTGTCCGGAAACATCACGATTTGGTTTGGGAATTGCTCTGCCCAGGACAAGAAGGCTCTGGAGAGAGTAGTGCGTTTGGCCGAACGCACTATGGGGACTTCTCTCGCCCCTCTGCAGGAACTATACATCAGGAGGTGCAACTCCAGAGCCAACAAGATAATGGGAGACCCCTTCCACCCCTGCAACGGACTGTTCCAGCTGCTACGGTCAGGCAAACGCCTCCGTTGCCATGCTGTGAGAACGGAGAGGATGAGAAGGGGTTTCTTCCCAGAGGCCATTCGGACTGTAAACTCCTATCTCACCAGGGACTACACAAAAAGCTGGAGAAACTCAGCGGGTGCAGCAGCATCTAAGGAGCGAAGGAGATAGGCGACGTTTCGGGTCGAGACCCTTCTTCAGACTGGTCAGGGATCAGGGAAACGAGAGATATAGACGGTGATGTGGAGAGATAAAGAACAATGAATGAAAGATATGCAAAAAAGTATCGATGATAAAGGAAGCAGGCCATTGTAAGCTGTTTGTGGTGTGAAAATGAGAAGCTAGTGCGACTTGGGTGGGGGGGGGGGGGGGGGAGATGGAGAAGGAATGTCAGGGCCCGAGGGCTGAGGGAGAGGTGGGGAGGGGGAGGAGGCAGTCTGGGTTAACAGAATTGAGAACATTCAATGTTTAAGCCCAGAGGATGCAGACTCCCCAAGCGGAATATGAGGTGCTGTTCCTGCTGTTGCTCACCAGGGACTAACTCTACTAACTTACTGGACCACAATACCACCCACAATATTTAATATGAAAAAGAACATGTGATTCTGTTTATAGTTTGTTGGTTGTTTGTTTGTTTGTTTTTTTGCACAAAGTCCGCAGGCACGGCCACTTTTCATTTCACTGCACATCCCGTATGTGTATGTGACGAATAAACTTGACTTGACTTGATTAGTACGACTGCCAGGGGTTACGGGTGGAAGGCAGGAGAATGGGGTTAGGAGGGAGAGATAGATCAGCCGTGATTGAATGGCGGAGCAGAGTTAATGGCCCGAATGGCCTAATTCTGCTCCTATGAATTCTGAAATGAAAATGCTGGAGTAAAACTCTTCCTTGGAGTTTTGGATTGACAAGTTTTCATATTGATTTATCTCACTGTCAAGCCTCCTCAAAGAACTTGAAACGTCACAATTAATCTCCATTTAAAACTTCTGCCGGAGGATGGGGTCCATGTCAGCAGTCAGCCTGTTTTAATAATGTTATCCAGGGATTGGAATAAAATGTATAATCTCTTTTTAAAACAATCTGAAATATCGGTTTAAGGTGAGGGGTAAAAGATTTAATAGGAATCTGAGGGGTCAGTTTTTTCACACAAAAACTGGGTGGGTGTATGGAACGAGCTGCCAGAGGAGGTAGTTGAGGCTGGGACTATCGAATCCTTTAAGAAACAGTTAGACAGGTACATGGATAGGCCAGGTTGAATGAATGAATACGTTTATTGGCCAAGTGTTCACATACAAGGAATTTGCATTGGTGCTCCGCCCGCAAGTGACAACATGACATAAATTGACAAAATATCGATTAAACATGTGAATTAAATAAAATACCAGAGCAAAAAGGAGGCTACAGATTTTGGGGCATTGAGTAGAGCTACTGCTTGTGAAAAAAAAAGTTTTTATGTCTGTTTTAAGCTGTAGGGATGTGGGCCAAACGCAGACAGGTAGGACTGGTGTAGCTGGGACATGTTGGCCGGTGTGGGCAAGTTGGGCAGAAGGGCCTGTTTCCACAGTGTATCACTCTATGACTGGTGTAGCTGGGACATGTTGGCCGGTGTGGGCAAGTTGGGCCGAAGGGCCTGTTTCCACAGTGTATCACTCTATGACTGGTGTAGCTGGGACATGTTGGCCGGTGTGGGCAAGTTGGGCCGAAGGGCCTGTTTGCACACCGTATGACTAATAAACTCACGGTACTGAAGTTCATAAACATGGAATTGTAAACTAATAGGCTATATGTAGCCTTCCTGCTTCACCATGGAAGAATAGTGCGTTAAATAAAAAGACAGATGTGATATCTGGGCAGTTACAAACTTCAAACTTAGATCATTATGAATAAATGTATTTTGCATGCCAAATGCATAATTATCTAATTTTATGAAACAATTAAAACACAAATCCCTTGAAAGAATACACAATTTGCTTGCTGAAAATTTGTTTTCATATCTAATATTCATACAAATTAACTTTGTCTTATTACAAACTCATTAGCATCTGATTCGATCAGCAGACATCATTAAATGTAGAGAATACATGGCTAAAATTTCAATATGCAGAATATTCCCTTTCAAGATACGTTTTGCAATCATATGTCTCCAGGTGACCTGTTGCACGTTCTCCTAATTGGATGTCGCTCCTGGTTATGCATCTTTAATCACTATTTTCTCAATTTGAAATTAGATAAACACTCATCAAATATTGGAAAGGGAGAATATGAGAAAGATGCTCTTTAAGCAGAGAGTGGCTGTGATTAGGGACTCGGTGTGTGCAAACAGAGTTTGGAAAAGCGGATTGGGTACACAGGGTTAGGTTTACATAGAAACATAGAAAATAGGTGCAGAAGTAGGCCATTCGGCCCTTCAAGCCAGCACCGCCATTCAATGTGATCAAGGCTGATCATCCAAAATCAGTACCCCGTTCCTGCCTTCTCCCCATATCCCTTGATTCCATTAGCCCCAAGAGCTAAATCTAACTCTCTCTTGAAAACATCCAGTGAATTGGCCTCCACTGCCTTTTGTGGCAGAGAATTCCACAGACTCGCAACTCTCTGGGGGGAAAAATAGTTCCTCATCTCAGTCCTAAATGGCCTACCCCTTATTCTTAAACTGTGTGACCCCTGGTCCTGGACTCCCCCAAAATTGGGAACATGTTTCCTGCATCTGGCCTGTCCAATCTCTTAAGAATTTTATGTTTCTATGAGATCCATTCTCAGCCCAGTATGTGTGCCGTGCACCGAGGTTTGCGTTGCCTGCTAATCAAATCAGATCACATAAATACAATCAAGCCAAACTCAAGTCCAATAGGGCAGAGCAAACGGAATACAGAGTGCAGAATGTAGTTCTCAGCATTGTAGCGCACCAGTTCCACAGACAAAGTCCAATGTCCGCAATGGGGTAGAGGTGAATCGGACAGTACCCTAGCTTATGGATGGACCCTTCAGAAGCCTGATAACAGCCCGATACCCTGGAGTGGCGCAGCGGTAGAGTTGCTGCCTCACAGCAACAGAGGCCCGAGGGTTCGATTCTGACTACGGGTGCTGTCTGCACGGAGTTTGCACGTTCTCCCCGTGACCGCATGGGTTTTCCCCGAAATCGTCGGTTTCCTCCCACACACCAATATAGACAATAGACAATGGTGCAGGAGTAGGCCATTCGGCCCTTCGAGCCAGCACCGCCATTCAATGTGATCATGGCTGATCAACCACAATCAGTACCCCGTTCCTGCCTTCTCCCCATATCCCCTGACTCCGCTATCTTTAAGGTCTCCAAAGACGACGTGTTTGCAGATTGATTGGCTTTGGTAAGTTGTCAAATTGTCCCTAGTGTGTGTACTGTAGGTTAGTGCATGGGGCGATCGCTGGTCGGCACGGACTCAGTGGGCCGAAGGGCCTGTTTCCGCGCGTTATCTCTAAAGTAAACACGGGGAAGAAGCAGTCCCCGAGTCTGGTGGTGCGCGCATTCAAGCTCCTGCACCTTCTGCCGGACGGGAGCGGGGAGAAGAGGGAATGACCGGTGTGGGACAGGGACACGTCTATGATGATGTCGGCTGCTTTCCCGAGGCGGCGTGAAGTGTAGATGGAGTCAGTGGTGGGGAGTCCGGGTTATGTGATGGGCTGGACTACATCTACAGTGGTGGGGAGTCCGGGTTATGTGATGGGCTGGACTACATCTACAGTGGTGGGGAGTCCGGGTTATGTGATGGGCTGGACTACATCTACAGTGGTGGGGAGTCCGGGTTATGTGATGGGCTGGACTACATCTACAATGGTGGGGAGTCCGGGTTATGTGATGGGCTGGACCACATCTACAATGGTGGGGAGTCCGCGTTATGTGATGGGCTGGACTACATCTACAATGGTGGGGAGTCCGGGTTATGTGATGGGCTGGACTACATCTACAATGGTGGGGAGTCCGGGTTATGTGATGGGCTGGACCACATCTACAATGGTGGGGAGTCCGGGTTATGTGATGGGCTGGACCACATCTACAGTGGTGGGGAGTCCGGGTTATGTGATGGGCTGGACTACATCTACAATGGTGGGGAGTCCGGGTTATGTGATGGGCTGGACCACATCTACAATGGTGGGGAGTCCGCGTTATGTGATGGGCTGGACTACATCTACAGTGGTGGGGAGTCCGGGTTATGTGATGGGCTGGACCACATCTACAACTCTCTGCACTTTACATGGTTGTGGGAAAGTGCAAAGGGAAGGGCCGGCCCAGATTGCTCAACAAAGGGCTTGCATTGACTCAATGGGACAAATGGCCTGTTCTGGGGCCTAAACAGTTGAACAGGAATTACTGATTTTCCCAGGCCAAGTGAAGAATGACTACTCCGCATAGATTTATGTATAGTTTCTTAGTCTTAGTTTTAGAGATACAGCGTGGAAACAGGCCATTCGGCCCACCGGGTCCGCGCTGACCAGCAATCCCCGCACATTAACTCTGTCCTACACACACTGGGGACAATGTTTACATTTACCAAGCCAATTAACCTACAAACCTGTACGTCTTTGGTGCGTGGGAGGAAACTGAAGATCTAGGAGAAAACCCACGCAGGTCACGGGGAGAACGTACGAACTCCGTACAGACGGCACCCGTAGTGGGGATCGAACCCGGGTCTCCGGCGCTGCATTCGCTGTAAGGCGGCAACTCTACCGCTGCACCACCGTGCCGCTCCATAGTAATGCACTAGTTCCATAAACAAGGTCCAATATCTGCAAATTATTTATTAGATTAGAGGTGAGAAAGAAATGGTAACACTCAGTGATGAAGGTGACCCTCCTAGTTTTAAGATGATCTATTGAAGATCCATCACCTGCGAGGCAATCAGCTAAACGGGATCAACGTGTACATTTTTGTCTAGTATATCGATGATGGGCCCAATGGCCTTTCCCTGTGCTAGGAACTTGCTCGATTCTATAACTTGTGGCCCATATCCTCTGTTTCATGTGGGCACTTGATGCAAGGAAAGCCTTCTCCATTTTCACACATCTGCGAGTGACACTACCAACAATCTGCTGTGATGGAGTTCAGTTCAGATAAAGTATTTTACATCCAACGACACAGAGTGCTGGAGTAACTCAGCAGGTCAGGCAGCATCTGTGGAGAACATTGGTAGGTGACGTTTCACAGAGTGCTGGAGTAACTCAGCGGGTCAGGCAAGCATCTGTGGAGAACATTGGTAGGTGACGTTTCACAGAGTGCTGGAGTAACTCAGCGGGTCAGGCAGCATCTGTGGAGAACATTGGTAGGTGACGTTTCACAGAGTGCTGGAGTAACTCAGCGGGTCAGGCAGCATCTGTGGAGAACGTGGATAGGTGACGTTTCACAGAGTGCTGGAGTAACTCAGCGGGTCAGGCAGCATCTGTGGAGAACATGGATAGGTGACGTTTCACAGAGTGCTGGAGTAACTCAGCGGGTCAGGCAGCATCTGGGAAGGCAAGGAACGGGTGACGTTTTGGCTCGAGACCCTTCGGGTCTCGGCCCGAAACGTCGCCCATTCCTTCTCTCCAAAAATAAGTGATTTTTCAAATGGTGCCAATTACTCAGCGGGTCAGGCAGCATCTGTGGAGAACGTGGATAGGTGACGTTTCACAGAGTGCTGGAGTAATTCAGCGGGTCAGGCAGCATCTGTGGAGAACGTGGATAGGAGTAGGTGATGTTTCGGGTCTGAAGAAGGGTCCCGACCCGAAACGTCACCTATCCACCTTCTCCATAGATACTTGCCCGGCCCGCTGGGTTACTCCAGCACTTTGTGTCCTTTTTTTATAAGCCGGCATCTGCAGTTCCTTGTTTGTGTGTTTAACACCCATGTTATTTTGTCACTTTCTCACCGTTGCCGCAGCAACCGCACAACATTGTTCAACGCCGGCTACTACAGAGCAACATGACGAAACTACACGGCTGTCCAGCAGACACCGGGGCAATCACTCCCTCACCACTGGCTGAACACAGGCAGCCCAGCCCGAAGAAAGATGCTGCAACGTTGCTCACTGTTCTCTGCAAGGTACGTTTGGTTTCAGTTACAACCTGATGAAGTCATCTTTTTCATCTTCTTCACCTTACTGCAAGAGGTTGATAAATCAGGAAGTCTGATCTCCTGTTGAAAGCGCCTGAAAGAATAGTGTGGGCAAGTTGGGCCGAAGGGCCTGTTTCCACACTGTATCACTCTACGACTAGTGTAACGGGACATGTTGGCCGGTGTGGGCAAGTCGGGCCGAAGGGCCTGTTTCCACGCTGTATCACTCTATGACTTTGGCCCAACTCATCCATGCCGAGCCAAGATGCCCCATCTAAACATAGAGTGCTGGAGGAACGGTGGTATCAGAGTCGGGTGAAGCTCATCATCTGTTGAAGACTGCACGTCTGGGATCAGGAGGGAGATGATTCAAGATTTTTATTCAAGGGCAAATCTGATTTTTAAACAAAGTGTTGGAGTAAGTGGACGGGTCTGGCATGATCTCTGGAGACCGTAGATAGGCGACGTTTTGGGTTGAGACCCCTCTTCAGACGGGTTCACCCATAGTCATGCATGGTCCAGTGAAAGCAGCCATTGAACAGCGATGTAAGCCTGCGTATTTTTTGAATTAAGTATATTTTCTGGGCGGGGGTGGGTGGTGGGGGGGGGGGGGACTGATTTTAATTAAAAGTGTAAATAATTATCCATAAACTAGGAACACTGGGCACTGGTGTTCCAATGAAGCCAATGGGCTGACGTGAACACACTTCTGCTGCCCGGCCCGCCCTCACCTCCAGTCCTTTATTTCCGCAGTGCCGTGATCAAACGATCAAAGTCGCCATCAACACCGGCTGTCACCAGAACACGGTCTCCGCCAGCTGCCTAAACAGAATATGGTGAGCAAACATTCAACTGTTTCACGACCAGAAGATTAAACAGAGGTTCGATTAAAATAGGAAGTTGGGGCAAAAATATCCAGAGTATCTTCAGCCTGAGTGGGTGGGTCGGTCGGTGTTGATTAAATTATGAGGATGCTGTTCAATAAATGGTGATTGAAGACTTCAGCCACTGGCTTTACATGGTTATGTTTAAGAAGGAACTGCAGATGCTGGAAAAATTGAAGGTAGATAAAAATACTGGAGAAACCCAGCAGGTGCGGCAGCATCTATGGAGCGATGGAAATAGGCGACGTTTCGGGCCGAGACCCTTCTTCAGACGTTCAGGATTTTGGCCCAGCTGCATCACAACTTGGTTTGGTAACAGCTCTGCCCAGACCGTCTCACAAACCGGACTCCCCACCATCGACTCCATCTACACTTCACGCTGCCTGGGAAAAGCAGCCGACATTATCATAGACTTGTCCCATCCCGGTCCCACCGCGGTCATTCCTTCTTCTCCCCGCTCCCGTCCGGCAGAAGGTGCAGAAGCTTGAAAGCGCGCACCACCAGACTCAGGAACAGCTTCTTCCCCTCTGTTATCAGGCTTCTGAACGCTCCTTCCATAAGCTGGGGCACTGTCCCATTCACCTCTACCCCATTGCGGACATTGGACTTAGTCTCTGGAACTGGTGCGCTACAATGCTGAGAACTAGATTCTGCACTCTGTACCTTCCCGCTGCTCTACCTATTGGGAGATTGGGTGGGAGATTGCAACCTTCACGTGGCCCGCCCTGTTTCAACGTATGCAATCAACCCAACAATCAAATAAGGTCAAATAGAACAAGTTGCCCGACAACTTTAGGCTGTGCATGCCACATGCGAGAAGAGGAAGACCTATTGTACTTGAGTTTGGCTTGATTGTATTTATGTTCAGTATTGTTACTTGTGGGCGGAGCACCTAGGCAAATTCCTTGTATGTGAATACTTGGCCAATAAACTTACTTACTTACTATTATCTGATCAGATTGGACAGCATGCAAGACAAATGCTTTTCACTGTACCCCGGTACACGTGACAATAAAAAACCTAAACGTATCACCAAGGCTCATTTCCAGATAAGATCTAATACTGTGACACTGTCTGTCTCTCAGTTAAAGGTAGCAGATCCTATTTCACTTTGTCAAAGATCAAGAGAATTATCTCCTGCGAGGTGTCAATAATTCTCCTACATTCCACATCACAGGAACAGATTATTCTGCCGCTGGTTGGGTTAGTTTAATTTAGAGATACAGCACGGAAACAGGCCCTTCGGCCCACCGAGTCCGCACCGACCAGCGATCCCAGCACATTAACACTACCCTACACACACTGGGGACGTTTTACACATACACCAAGCCAATTAACCTACAAACCTGCACGTGTTTGGAGTGTGGGAGGAAACCGAAGATCTCGGAGAGAACCCACGCAGGTCAAGGGGAGAACGTGCAAACTCCGCACAGACAGCACCCGTAGTCGGGATCCACCCGGGGTCTCCGGCGCTGTGAGGCAGCGACTCTACCGCTGCGCCACCGTGCCGCCCCAGTTTGTAGACCGCTTCACTGTGTGTAAATGCTCTACATTCCTACATTCCAAGCGAGTCTTCAAGAATCAGGTGTGAACAGCAGTGAGCAGTTTTGTCCAAAGATCCTATTCTAGCGAGCAAGATAGTCCGCTCGACGAAAAAGACGTCGTACGGTCATGGGCAGATTCGTGGGTAATGTTCGGCCCCATTCCCGTAACCGGCTTCCGTCTCCGCACCAAAGATCCCGTAGGATAATAGTGCGGAGACGGAAGCTGGTTACGGAAACATCCTCGTAAAAATGAAAGTTCTTTGGTAAAAATCTTCTCATTTTCAGAATTATAATTTATTAACACAAACTGTTCCCCCTCAACTGCGAGTCGGGTCGGGTTACGGAAATGGATGAAAAAAAGGCCCACGTTCTGCTCCGTTGCGTACTACACGTCAGCCCATTGCATTTAGCAGGAGTGGTCTATCTTGCTCCGCTATAGGATCTATGGTTTTGTGGGTGTGGGTGTGAAGGACAGTGTACCAATGTACGTTTTTTTAAAACTATTTTCTCTAGTTTGGAGGAATCGCCTGTGGCTGAGAGTGAGGACTGTGAATGTTCCATATCCACCCAGAGCTCCGAAGCAAAACAGCGCGTGGAAAAGCTGGAGATCGCACTTGGCAATGAGAAAATAGAGTGCTCAGCTCTGGTCGTAGGTAAGGGCGCCGCGATACTTTAGCCCGTGAACTGTAGAAGGTTCTTTAAAGAGGTGCGTAGCAAAGACCCAGGAGGCAACGGGGTCCTTACGGCCAAGATAAGACTTTTCAACTTTGAAGGTGGACTAAAATGCTGGAGAAACTCAGCGGGTGCGGCAGCATCTATGGAGCGAAGGAAATGGGCAACGTTTCGGGACAAAACCCGGAAGGGTTTCGGCCTGAAACGTTGCCTATTTCCTTCAGGGTTTTGGCCCGAAACGTTGCCTATTTCCTTCGCTCCATAGATGCTGCCGCACCCGCTGAGTTTCTCCAGCATTTTTGTCTACCTGCGATTTTCCAGCATCTGCAGTTCCTTCTTAAACTTTGAAACTTGAAGGATACAAGATGGCACCAGAAACGTGTGTGTAGTACTCTTGTGTACTGTCTCAGTGTAATAGACAATAGACAATAGGTGCAGGAGTAGGCCATTCGGCCGTTTGAGCCAGCACCGCCATTCAATGTGATCATGGCTGATCATCCCCAATCAGTACCCCGTTCCTGCCTTCTCCCCATATCCCCTGACTCCGCTATCTTTAAGAGCCCTATCTAGCTCTCTCTTGAAAGTATCCAGAGAACCGGCCTCCACCACCCCCCTGAGGCAGAGAATTCCACAGACTCACCACTCTCTGTGAGAAAAAGTGTTTCCGCGTCTCCGTTCTAAATGGCTTACTCCTTATTCTTAAACAAGAAACCAAGTTCAGCGTGTGTGTCTATACAGTACACACACACATACGTACACATGACAAACAAACAAACTAACAATAAGTGTTTCCTCATCTCCGTTCTAAATGGCTTAACCCTTATTCTTAAACTGTGGCCCCTGGTTCTGGACTCCCCCAACATCGGGAACATGTTTCCTGCCTCTAGTGTGTCCAAACCCTTAACAATCTTATATGTTTCAATGAGATCCCCTCTCATCCTTCTAAACTCCAGAGTGTACAAGCCCAGCCGCTCCATTCTCTCAGCATATGACAGTCCCATCATCCAGGGAATTAACCTTGTAAACCTACGCTGCACTCCCTCAATAGCAAGAATGTCCTTCCTCAAATTTGGAGACCAAAACCTATCTCACACTAATCTACTGTCCTCACGCTCTGGTACTTAGGTGTGGCCGTGTGTAACATAGAAACATAGAAAAATAGGTGCAGGAGTAGGCCATTCGGCCCTTCGAGCCTGCACCGCCATTCAATGTGATCATGGCTGATCATCCAACTCAGTATCCCGTACCTGCCTTCTCTCCATACCCTCTGATCCCTTTAGCCACAAGTGCCACATCTAACTCCCTCTTAAATATAGCCAATGAGCTGGCCTCAACTACCTTCTGTGGCAGAGAATTCCAGAGACTCACCACTCTCTGTGTAAAGAATGTTTTCCTCATCTCAGTCCTAAAGGAATTCCCCCTTATCCTTAGACTGTGACCCCTTGTTCCGGACTCCTCCAACATCGGGAACAATCTTCCAGCATCTAGCTTGTCCAACCCCTTAAGAATTTTGTAAGTTTCTATAAGATCCCCCCTCAATCTTCTAAATTCCAGCGAGTACAAGCCGAGTCTATCCAGTCTTTCCTCTTATGAAAGTCCTGACATCCCAGGAATCAGTCTGGTGAACCTTCTCTGTACTCCCTCTATGGCAAGAATGTCTATCCTCAGATTAGGAGACCAAAACTGTACGCAATACTCCAGGTGTGGCCTCACCAAAACCCTGCACAACTGCAGTAGAACCTCCCTGCTCCTAGAGGGGATACACAAAATTGCTGGAGAAACTCAGCATTGCGGGTGCAGCAGCATCTATTGAGCGAAGGAGATAGGTGACGTTTCAGGCCGAAACCCTTCTTCAGACCGATGGAGGGGATAAAGGTCACCTGCAGGCAGTGAGATTATTCTATTTTGGCGTCATGTTCGGCACGGACATTGCGGGCCGAAGGGCCTGTTCCTGTGCTGAAGATAGACACAAAAAGTTGGAGGGACCTCTCGAGACCAGAAACGTCACCCATTCCTTCTCCCCAGAGATTCTGCCTGTCCCGCTGAGTTACTCCAGCTTTTTGTCTATCTTCGCTTTAAACCAGCATCTGCAGTTCCTTCCTGCACTGTTCCTGTGTTCTGCATTGTAAATATTGTGACTTTGCTGCAGTTGAAAAGAAAGAGCTATTGAGCGCCTGTGAGCAAAACATCGCAGAATACCAACTGGGGACTCACTCGGTGGAGCAGGGGGTTTATCACCGATATCTGTGAGGATGTGAGAGTGTCTTTGTTCCTTCCAGCGTGTGACTGGATTCTACACCCTCCCCGCCACGATCTCCTACAAGCTCCTCAAACAGAACGTCGGAACAAGAAGAGCTGTTACTACACTAAAGCCGGCAGTGAGAATAGTGACAGACTGTGGATTGATAAGGAAGCCAATACTGCTCACAGGGAGATTTCGAAATCAGTTGTATCTTTTAAATGAAAATAAATATCTATCCTGTTGAAAATATCACGGTAGGCTTGTGAAGAGCATGCCTGGTGCCACTGAGAAGAAAGAGGGCAATAGACAACAGGCAACAGGTGCAGGAGTAGGCCATTCAGCCCTTCGAGCCAGCTCCGCCATTCAATGTGATCATGGCTGATCATCCCCAATCAGTACCCCGTTCCTGCCTTCCCTCCATATCCCCTGACCCCGCTATTTTTAAGAGCCCTATCTAGCTCTCTCTTGAAAGCATCCAGAGAACCGGCCTCCACTGCCTTCTGAGGCAGGGAATTCCACAGACTCACCACTCTCTGTGAGAAAAAGTGTTTCCTCGTCTCTGTTCTAAAAGGCTTACTCCTTATTCTTAAACTGTGGCCCCTGGTTCTGGACTCCCCCAACATCAGGAACATGTTTCCTGCCTCTAGCGTGTCCAAACCCTTAACAATCTTATATGTTTCAATGAGATACCCTCTCATCCTTCTAAACTCCAGAGTATACAAGCCCAGCCGCTCCATTCTCTCAGCATATGACAGTCCCGCCATCCCGAGAATTAACCTTGTAAACCTACGCTGCACTCCCTCAATAGCAAGAATGTCCTTCCTCAAATTAGGGGACCAAAACTGCACACAATACTCCAGGTGTGAACTCACTAGGGCTCTGTACAACTGCAGAAGGACCTGTTTGCTCCTATATTCGATTCCTCTTGTTATAAAGGCCAACATGCCATTCACTTTCTGCCAACATTCCATTCGCTTTCTGAGAAGAAAGAGGGACCCGGGGAGTGGGGGTGACGACTACGAACAAAGGGGTGTGCATAGTACTATTGATACAGAATCATTATATATCATAACAAGTACTTTAATTAGAATACATACAGAGACCATCAAAATGAGTACTGTAGGCTCGGAGTCGTAAGTTGAAATAACTAGCATGGCTGCCCACATGCCACTAGGTGGTAACGTGGAAACCTGATGGATTGTTTGATCTACAAGGGATCTACAACATGATCTACAACACGACTCTAATGAATACTTTAGTAACTTTGTCGGCACCAGAAACGTAGCGACTCTTTGTATACTTGGTGTGTTGCATGCAAAAACAAAGACTATCACTGTACCTAGGTACACGTGCCAATGGAGTATCATTGATTCATCGAAACTGAGTTGTCCGTCCGTGACAAGCCCACCCTTCACGGGTCAAGAGACAGGTCTGCAGCTACACATAGGTTCCGGGCTGAGACACTTCTTCCTCGTCCCGAAACGTCACCCATTCCTTCTCTCCAGAGACACTGCCTGTCCCCGCTGAGTAACTCCAGCTTATTGCGTCTATCTGCGGCGTAAACCAGCATCTGCAGTTCCTTCTTACACATAAAACCAATGAAATACGGACTGCCCCTTTTGCCTCCATAGATGCTGCCTGACCTCCTGAGTTCCTCCAGCAGTTTTCTTTTTTTTTTTGCTCCAGATTCCAGCGTTTGCATTCTCATTTGTAACACGACAAAATAACCTGGGGAAGTTGGTGAAATAAATGTTCCATTGTGATTTTGCGATGTGTGACACTGTTGTCCCTTTTGTTCCACAGATAACGAGATGTGCGAGCTATCCATTGGTCTACAGACACTACTGTCTCTCAAAGTAAGTCTTTCTGATCTAGTATGACTTGCCTCCTTTATTATAAATTAAACTTTACTGTCAGCGTGTGGTGTTGCATAGTTGCAGGGAGGAAAAAAACACTTGCCCCGCCTCTCTCCGTTAAAGTTTGCGCCTCTCACTTTCAAGCTATGTCTTCTAGTCTTCTCTGAGAATAAGGTTCTGACTGTCTACCTTATCTAGATATTATCTAAATATTATCTAAATATTACTAAAACTCTCACCCTGCTTGTATGTTTGTTTGTTTGTTTGTTCCTGAAACTCCGCAAAAATGGTACACGATAGCGCAACAATTTTAGGCCCACCTTACTCACCATTGTCCTGCGATGTGAACTCGCAAGTCCCGTTCAGATTGATGTTATATTTTACAAGTTATTGACTTTTTAAACTTTAATAAACCTGGCAGTCGCGCTCCTATTTGCCGGCCCGCCTGTTGGGGGAGGATTGCGGTCACTCGCGTCACAACGGGGATCTCTGGCGTCACAACGGGAACCCGTCAGCCGCGCCTGTGCAGTTGGGGGCTATGGTTGAGTGGTGGAATATTGCGTTGGGGGATGGGGCCCAACGGGTCCGCGCTTGGTCTTTTGACATTATAATACTTCTATCAGGTGGATAGCGTATTGCAGGTTGAGCAGCAGTATTGATAATGTTCCTTGCCAGAACTCAACCGAAGAGGAGGACTACTCTCATACACGGGTGAACATCTGGGAAGATCAGCGAGGAGGAGGACTGGACTTTGGTTCCTTCCCTCACAGTGGGGAACTTTGGTGCCGCTGCGGGGTTGTGTTGTGTCGTGGACTTCTGTGTTTTGGGCTTTTTTTATTATTTGTTTGACTGTAGGAAAATGGCATTTCGTTGTCTCTTAATTGAGACAATGACAATAAATTGAATCCAATCCAAATCCAACACATACACCCTAAAACAACATTATAAAAACATCAAACACTGACTTCAAAGCCACCTTCAAAGCACTGGGAGTAATTTTGACTGTGCGAGAGTGTAAAATGACTGATTTCAACGGCCCATTTTCTCTGCATTTTCATTAACACTGAAATTAGTAGCACGGAAAATCTTGGGCGGTGTGAATGCTCAAGATTCATAGAAACATGGAAAATAGGTGCAGGAGTAGGCCACTCGGCCCGTTAAGCCAGCACCACCATTCAATATGACCATGGCTGATCATCCAGATTCAGTACCCCGTTCCTGCTTACTCCCCATATCCCTTGATTCCGTTAGCCCTAAGAGCGACTGTATCTAACTCTCTCTTGAATAACTGCAGCATATGCGGTTTTTTGTGTCTCTGTATAAATCCTTACCACTGCAAACTCCCCAACCAAAATGTGCAGGAGGGAACTGCAAGTACTGGTTCACACCGAAGATAGACACAAAGTGTTGGAAGAGCTCAGCGGGACAGGGTGACGTTTCGGGTCGAGACCCATCTTTAGTATGAATGACCCAAAACATCACTCCAGAGATGCTGCCTGTCCCGCTGAGTTTCTCCAGCATTTTGTGTCCATTTCCACAAACAATCTTGGCTCCCTTTTCACTAACTTTTCCCAACATCTTCTGGAGAAATTATAGCCATCCATGTCTATGTTCTGAAATGGTCTCCATAAATCATTCCATCTTCCTACCAATTAATTCTCAAAGCCTGTAGGAAGGAACTGCAGATGCTGGTTTAAACCGAAGATAGACACAAAATGCTGGAGTAACTCAGCGGGACAGGCAGCATCTCTGGAGAGAAGGAATGGATGGCGTTTCGGGTCGAGACCCTTCTTCAGACACCTATTCATAGAAATATAGAAAATAGGTGCAGGAGGAGGCCATTCAGCCCTTCGAGCCAGCACCGCCATTCATTGTGATCATGGCTGATCGTCCCCTATCAATAACCCGTGCCTGCCTTATCCCCATATCCCTTGACTCCACTAGCCCCTAGAGCTCTATCTAACTCTCTCTTAAATCCATCCAGTGATTTGGCCTCCACTGCCCTCTGTGGCAGGGAATTCCACAAATTCACAACTCACTGAAATTCACCCGCATTCCAAAGACGTGCAAGTTCGTCGGTTAATTGGCTTCTGTAAATTGCTATTGGGGTGCAGGTGAGCGGATGAGGAAAGTGGGATAAGGTAGAACTAGTGGTGAATGTGTGATCGATGGTCAGCGTGGAATCCAGATCCAGAGGGCCTGTTTCTGTGCTGGATCTTTAAAATGAACTCAACAGCACATCTCAAATTGCATGCATCTTTGCCGTGCTCATTACGTGCCTCTGTCAAAGCACTAACCTGGTTATTTTGTTACCCACAGTGTGTGATAGACTTGGAAAGGCAGGTACTGTCACTGGGCAATTCGGAAACACAGCTACCGTTCATCACTGACCCAGAGGAAGATGTGCAAGTCAACGACGAAGAGAAAGAAGAATGAGGACAGGCTCGAGCGTTTGGTACATGGCAGAGCAAGGCTCGGATAACAAATTAACACCATGAAGTTAAGGCTCTCTCCCTCTCTCTCTTCCTCTCTTGCTGAGTCTTTGTGCCTGTGCTGTGTCGTTTGCCTAACATTGCTGCAGAGATTCGACAGGGATCAGGGAAGACATCGACGATATTTCCCCAAATCACTGCTGCACTCTAACCTTGCATCGACGTTGGAACAAATCTCCATCCGTCCCCCCTGGGGCTCTGCACTCTGCTGCCAGAACACATTTGCTTTTTATAGAATAATTTCTGCGTTGAGTTAACTGAAATTAACTTCCAGCAGTGGGGTGCATGAAAGATGACTTCCTCTAGACGCTGTTTTTGGCGTCAAGACCTACTGTGCATGGATATTTGAGATGATGGTGTTTCAACAAGTGGAGTTCCTGACGGAGGCTGGGGAAACGGAGAGCGGAAAATCTGAATATTTTTGAACTGTAGCTAACATTTCTATCTGATTTTGAGCTATCTGATTTAGAACATAGAGGTCTTTAAAATGATGAGAGGGATAGACCGAGTTGACGTGGATAAGCTTTTTTCCATTGAGAGTAGGGAAGATTCAAACAAGATTTGAAGAATGAAGAACAAGACATGATTTAAGAATTAAGGGACAAAGGTTTAGGGGTAACATGAGGGGGGAACTTCTTTTCTCAGAGAGTGGTAGCTGTGTGGAATGAGCTTCCAGTGGAAGTGGTGGAGGCAGGATCGATTTTATCATTTAAAAAAAAATTGGATAGGTATATGGACGGGAAAGGAATGGAGGGGTTATGGTCTGAGTGCAGGTAGATGGGACTAGTGTTCGGCGCGGACTAGAAGGGCCGAGATGGCCTGTTTCCGTGCTGTAATTGTTATATGGTTATATGATTTGATTTGATTTAATTTATTGCCATTGTCTTCAATGAAGAGACAACAAAATTCTTTTTCCCTTACAGTCATCCTGCATCAATGTTCATAAAGTAAGTTTTAATTTTTTTTAAAGAAACACATCCTGTAAATCTTTCTATTTAAAAAAAAAGCTTCGTACCATCATCAGCAGCATCTTTTAAGAAAGCTTTGGCTTCAGTGTGCTCAGTCAAAAGCATCAGCTCACACGATAAACCCCTTCAATATTATTAGATACGTAGAAACTAGGTGCAGGAGAAGGCCATATGGCTCTTTGAGCCAGCACCGCCATTTAATATCAGGACCCCGTTCCTGCTTTTCTCCCCAAATCCCTTGATTCCTTTAGCCCCAAGAGCTAAATCTAACTCTCTCTTGAAAACACCCAGTGAATTGGCCTCCACTGCCTTCTGTGGTAGGGAATTCCACAGATTCACAACTCTCTGGGTGAAAATGTTTTTCCTCGTCTCAGTCCTAAATGGCCTACCCCTTATTCTTAAACGGTGTGACCCCTGGTTCTGGACTCCCCCCAACATTGGGGACATTTTTTTCCTGCATCTAACCTGTCCAATCCCTTAAGAATTTTAGGTAGACAAAAATGCTGGAGAAACTCAGCGGGTGAGGCAGCATTTATGGAGCGAAGGAATAGGTGACGTTTCGGGTCGAAGTTTCGACCCGAAACGTCACCTATTCCTTCGCTCCATAGATGCTGCCTCACCCGCTGAGTTTATCCAGCATTTTTGTCTACCTTCGATTTTTCCAGCATGTGCAGTTCTTTCTGAAACATTAAGAATTGTATATGTTTCTATAAGATCTATAAGATATATTGTACCAAATGTGGTACCAAAATGTTTTGGTCTGGCATCAGTAATTGAGAGATGGCAATCAGCTTCAGATTTCTCTAATTTCAAGTAACTCCTGCATTCCTCTCCGCCAACCCCCCCCACCCCTCCCCCACACACACACTAGTCACCAACCTGTCCCACTGTTCACATCATTGTATCACCTCTTGTTAGCAAATCTTCCCCAGCCGACAATGGCCCATTGTGGACTCCACCCTTCCTGAGGTCATTTGCTGCTGGTCCTCTTATGTTCTGGCCTTTTCTTGCCCCCAGTTTCCCCCACCCCCACCTCTACCCTTCAGTCTGAAGAAGAGCTCTCACCTGAAACGTCACCTATTCCTTTTCCCCAGAGATACTGCCTGAACCACTGAGCTACTCCGACATTTTGTGTCACCCATTCCTTCTATCCGGAGGTGCTTCCTGTCCTGCTGAGTTACTCCAGCATTTTGTGTCCAGCTAGAATGCTCTTGCATATGGATTAGTATGGGTTAAATGGGCCAAATGGCCTCCTACTGCTCCTCTTCTTGTTTTTGTGTCCATCTTGTTACAAATGTTGACCTCGCTGAAAAGGACGCGAGCTTCCGGCGACAATCAGTGAAAGCCATCGCTTGCTGCTGTAGATGACGGTGGTAGCAGAATTAGCTCGGGATACTTCCAGTTTCCAGCCCCGCGATGTGGACGCTTCTGCTATGGGGCCTCCTACTGCACTATAGCTATGCCATTGTTATCTGATCAGCCTATACTGGAGGTGTGTGATTAGGAATTAAGCTACATCATGTATTAACAAGGTGCAGGACTGGCCTGGAAGTATTCGATGGGCATTTCAAAAGACTCCTCCAATAATCCTCTGAGCACACTGAATTCTCACCTATACTGATTTCGGTATACTGCCTGTTTTGTAGACATCCCTACACATCAATGTAAAGACAAGCTTAAAACTGCAGGATAATATTTTCTGAGTGAGACACTAAAGGCCCTGTCCCACTTTCACGACCTAATCCACAACCTTTTTTACTCGTGGACATTTTTCATCAGGCTAGAAAAACGGCCCGACCTACTTGATGCCACGAGTACCTACGACTAGCATCACGGCCTGCTACGACCTACCTACGGCCTCCTACAACCTTGTGACGACCATGCTGCGAGTACGAGTCAAGGGCAAACTGGGCAGAGGTCGTGAAAGTGGGACAGGCCCTTAAGAACTAAAAATTCAGGGTTGGCATTAGTGTTTGGGCTAACAATAAAATTACTGTGCTTTACTGTGGCTGGGATATTGAACCTTAGTACCACATCTTTTCATGCTTGATGATCCACTTTCCAATAAGAATAATGGCGGCACGGTGGCGCAGCGGTAGAGTTGCTGCCTCACAGCGCCAGAGACCAGGGTTCCATCCTGAGGCTTCCAATATGAACCTGCAACTAGGCCAATTGACCTACAAACCTCGCACGCCTTTGGGATGTGGAGGAAAATGGAGCACCTGGAGGAGACCCAGGCAGTCACAGGGAGAACGTGCAAACTCCACAAAGAGGTCAAGATGGAACCCGGATCTCAGGAGCTGCAAGGCTCAACTCTACCGCTGCGCCACCGTGCCATTCTGAATAAGGGACTGCTGTTATAATTAACAAAGCCCACAAATAACAAACTTATAATTGTACGGTTTGAAATTTAAATAACCAAGCGTTTGTGCAAAGCTCTACTGTATATAATCAATGCAATTCCCTCTTCTGTTGTCTTTGATTTTTATATATCATAAACATTGGAAAGAAAAGTGGGGAAAAAAGACCAGGATGAAAAGAAGTCATTGGTGGCTTTGACCTTGGGGAAGGAAAATTAAATGCCAGATTTCCTTTACCTCTCAGGTCATTTGTTCCACGATTAGTAAGTGTTGAGATAGGAAAAAAAACATCAAAATGACTTGAAAAACAGACGATGTCCACATCCCGTGAAGAACACAAAGCGCTGGAGTGACTTGGCAGGTCAGGCAGCATCTGTGGAAGGAAGAGACAGGTGATGTTTTGGACCCAAGCCCAATCAGTCTGAAGAGGGGTCTCCACCTAGCCAT
Source organism: Raja brachyura (assembly GCA_963514005.1). Next base: position 44,768,928 of record OY740800.1, on the reverse strand, counting down.
GTCTCTCCAGAGATGCTGCCTGACCTGCTGAGTTACTCTGGGCTCTACGCAAGATTCCAGCAACTGCAGTTCCTTGTGCCTCCGTGCCAGTGGGTTTACTAGGTAGCATGTATTTGCTGTGTTTTATTTTGTGTTAAGACCCAGGCCCATTGTAGCTAGCTCCTGAACTATTGCCCCCATGCACATCGTATTCTCGCAGGGCGAACAATTCTGCACCATGCACACGCCAACTGGTTATATGTTCGATGAGCCTCACGGTATTGCATGTTTTCTTCATATTCTGGCGTGCCTGTACTTACTGTTCACAATAAACTGATGCTGTCAAGGAGCAGGGCGTAACTGAGCTTCTGTTTTTGAATAATTACACACGCGGTCCCAGGGAGAACGTGCGGGCTCCACACAGGCAGCACCCGAGGTCAGGATCGAACCCGGGTCTTCACCAGTTGCTCCACTCTTCCACCCCACTATATGATGACATAGCCTGTAAAATGTCCATAACTGCACATCTGACTACGTAAACCGCATCCTGCGGTGTCCAGTGTGGATCATTACACTTTAGGAAACATGAGAGCCCTGGAGAATGTGCTGACAAGAATTAGTAGAAAGGTGTGGCTTTCACAGCATCATAAGGAGCGAGAGAGAGGAGGGAGCTCGACGACTACCAACCACCGCCAGTCTCCACTGCCCACGTTTCACCAGGGTGTGTGGATCGCGGATCGGCCTCCACAAACATCTGCAGACCCACAAGTAGACGACCCTATGGAGAGGTGAGGACAGTCATACTCGTTTCCAATAACCGCCAATGATGATGATTCCTCATATTTCGCTTGGGCAGTTTACACCCCAGCGGTATGAACATTGACTTCTCCAATTTCAGGTAGTCCCTGCTTTCTCCCTCCTTCCCTTCCCCTTCCCAGCTCTCCCACAGCCCACTGTATCCGCCTCTTCCTTTCTTCTTCCCCTCCCCCCCCCCCCACATCAGTCTGAAGAAGGTTCTTGACCTGAAACGCCACCTATTCCTTCGCTCCATAGATGCTGCCTCACCCGCTGAGTTTCTCCAGCATTTTTGTCTACCTTCGATTTTTCCAGCATCTGCAGTTCCTTCTTAAACATGATGATTAGAAGGATGCCTTGGACGTGGGATTTACAATATGTGGGGGGGCTGGAATATCTAGAGTTGTTTCCCCAAAGGAATAGTGGCTGAGACACTAGTTTGACAGATTTAATAAACAGTAGACACAAAATGCTGGAGTAACTCAGCGGGCGAGGCAGCATCTCTGGAGAGAAAGAAATCTAGCCAAGAATATAAAGCAGGACAGTAAAAGCTTCTTTAGGTATGTGAAGATGAAAAAATTAGTTCAGACCAAAGTTGGACCCTTGAAGACCGAAAAGGTGAATGTATTACGGGGAACAAGGAAATGGCAGATGAGTTGAGCAGGTACTTTGGATCTGTCTTCACTAAGGAGGACACAAACAATCTTCCTGATATAGTAGTGGCCAGAGGATCTGGGGTGATGGAGGAACTGAAGGAAATCCACATTAGGCAGGAAATGGTGTTGGATAGACTGATGGGACTGAAGGCTGATAAATCCCCAGGGCCTGATGGTCTGCATCCCAGGGTACTTAAGGAAGTGGCTCTAGAAATCGTGGATGCATTGGTGATAATTTTCCAATGTTCTATAGACTCAGAATCAGTTCCTGTGGATTGGAGGGTAGCTAATGTTATCCCACTTTTTAAGAAAGACGGGAAAGAGAAAACGGGGAATTATGGACCAGTTAGCCTGACATCGGTGGTGGGGAAGATGCTGGGGTCAATTATAAAAGATGAGATAGCCGCACATTTGGATAGCAGTAACAGGATCGGTCCGTGTCAGCATGGATGTACGAAGGGGGAATCATGCTTGACTAATCGTCTGGAATTTTCTGAAGAAGTAACTAGGAACATGGACAAGAGAGAGCCAGTGGATGTAGTGTACCTAGACTTTCAGAAAGCATTTGATAAGGTCCCACATAAGAGATTAGTGGACAGACCTAGGTATTGGGGGTAGAGTGCTGACATGGATAGAGAAGTGGTTGGCAGGCTGGAAACAAAGAGTAGGGATTACGTGTCCCTTTCAGAATGGCAGGCAGTGACTAGTGGGGTACCGCAAGGCTCGGTGCTGGGACCGCAGCTATTTACAATATACATCAATGATTTAGATGAAGGGAATCAAAGTAACATTAGCAAATTTGCAGATGACACAAAGCTGGGTGGCAGTGTGAACTGTGAGGAGGATGCTTTGAGAATGCAGGGTAACTTGGACAGGTTGGGGGAGTGGGCAGATGCATGGCAGATGAAGTTTAATGCGGATAAATGTGAGGTTATCGACTTTGGTAGCAAAAACAGGAAGGCAGGTTACTATCTAAATGGCGTCAAGTTGGGAAAAGGGGAAGTACAACGGGATCTGGGGGTCCTTGTACATCAGTCTATGAAAGTAAGCATGCAGGTACAGCAGGCAGTGAAGAAAGTGAATGGCATGTTGGCCTTTATAACAAGAGGAATCGAATATAGGAGCAAAGAGGTCCTTCTGCAGTTGTACAGAGCCCTAGTGAGACCACACCTGGAGTATTGGGTGCAGTTTTGATCCCCTAATTTGAGGAAGGACATTCTTGCTATTGAGGGAATGCAGCGTAGGCTTACAAGGCTAATTCCCGGGATGGTGGGACTGTCATATGCTGAGAGAATGGAGCAGCTGGGCTTGTACACTCTGGAGTTTAGAAGGATGAGAGGGTATCTCATTGAAACATATAAGATTATTAAGGGCTTGGACACGCTAGAGGTAGGAAATATGTTCCCAATGTTGGGGGAGTCCAGAACCAGGGGTCACAGTTTAAGAATAAGGAGTAAGCCATTTAGGACGGAGACGAGGAAACACATTTTCTCACAGAGAGTTGTGAGTCTGTGGAATTCTCTGCCTCAGAGGGCAGGTTCTCTGAATACTTTCAAGAGAGAGCTAGATAGGGCTCTTAAAAATAGCGTAATCAGGGGATATGGGGAGAAGGCAGGAATGAGGTACTGATTGGGGATGATCAGCCATGATCACATTGAATGGCGGTGCTGGGTCGAAGGGCCAAATGGCCTACTCCTGCACCTATTGTCTATTGTCTATAATGGGTGACGTTGTTCAGACTGAGGGGTCCTTTACATTACACAGGTTCCATGAGCAACAGATGAAGGTTCAGAGAACAGCTTTGCAAAGGATGGGCGAAAGATCAAAGGCGATGGGTGGGAAAAATCCTTTACATTGCAAGTGGTTAAATGTTGTGCATCATCTGAAAAGAAGGTGAATTCTCAGTCAACTTTGACTTTCAAAAGGAATTTAATACATATTTGAAAGTAAAAACATATTGAAGAAATAGCATGGAAAATGACTGCCTAGAGTCGTATATAAAGTCCAACATGAGTCCGAAGAAAGGTCTCGACCCAAAATGTTGCCTCTGCTCCCAAGATGAGACTTTCCTCTTTTTTTTACCCATCCATGTTCTCCAGAGATGCTGCCTGGCCCGCCGAGTGTGACAATTGCTCGTTTCTAGGCTTCCCCCCAGTCTAGTTTCAGTAAAAACACTGAATCATGCACTTGAAACAACTAATCTTTATTTTAACAAAAGCGCGTCGCAGTTCAACTACTGTACCTATCCCACCGCGGGTTCGATCCTCGTGTCTGCCTGATCAAACCCTCTAGGCCTCGCTCAGACAGAGACGCTCAATAAGTTCACGCAGTCCCGAGTGCTCTTCCAGAAGATCGACGCTGAACCTCGTGGTAACAGACTTTTGTGGTAACAGACTATATGTCCCAGGACCTCGAGGGGCCGAACCACATGGGGGTGGTCTCTTAATAACCCAATTACAGAATTCGATTAACCCCATACATAACAGACATTCCCCTAACCCAGTAATACAACAGCTCATACATTGTATATGAAAGAAAGCTCATGAAGGAAGCTAACAAGAACAAACATTGAAACATGTGCCCTGAGATTCCAACAATTTCACCAAGGCTCAACCAATCATCAATTAACAGGATGACCGTCTTATAACATTATTTATACTATTAACAATGCTTTTGCAGCGATCCAATAAAAATGATACATTTAAGGTCAGTTTGCAAAACCACTATACATGTTATCAATTTAGGAGAAACATGGAGAACACCTGGACCCCTTACCATCTAGCATATCAGTCTGAGCTTAGACTGGCTGGAGCCAATCAAAGCCTGCAAAGTTCAGCTGACAAGGGTTAAGCATTTCTGACAAGTGCAGGGATCCTCCATTTTATGGTGACTTTAATTTAGCCAATATTAACAAGTGAGTCCAGCACTTTTGTGTTTTTTTTGTAAACCAGCATCTGCTGTTCCTTGTGTCAGCATGATGTAACTCAGCGGGACGGGCAGCATCTCTGGAGAGAAGGAATGGGTGACATTTCGGGTTGAGACCCTTCTTCAGAGGGGTCAGGGGAGAGGGAGAGTAGAGATATGGAAGGGAAAGGTGTGAAAACGACAGATTAAAGCAGGTCGATGATCGAGGAGATGTAGAGTTGTTCATTGTGTTGGCTGAGGGGAAGGTGACAATCAGTAAAATGAATCAGACGGACAGTGAAACGTTTTGGAGAACTAGGGTGGGGGAAGGATGGAGAGAGAGGGAAAGGCAAGGTTACTTGAAGAGAAATCAATATTCATACCGCTGGATTGTAAACTGACAACTTTGTGATTGTACTTTGCAATTGGATTGGTATCATTATAAATTGTCCCTAGTGTGTGTAGGATAGTGTTAGTGTGCAGGAATCGCTGGTCGGCGCAGACTCGGGGGCATCCTGACCACCTGCTTTACGGTATGGTACAGCAGTTGCACCGTGGCAGACAGGAAGGCACTACAACGGGTGGTGAAAACCGCCCAGTACATCATCGGTGCCCCGCTCCCTACCTTGGATGCCCTCCACCGAAAACGGTGCCTGAAGCGGGCCGGGAAGATCATCAAGGACCCCTCACACCCTAATCATGGACTGTTTGCCCTCCTCCCATCAGGGAGGCGGTACAGGAGCCTCAGGTCCCGCACCAGTAGGACGAAGAACAGCTTCTTCAACTACACCATCCGACTGCTGAACTCGGAGCCCAGCTGATAGACTTGTCTGTACACCTGTATTTATTTATTTTCCATACTGCTACCACTGCACTCTGTATTTATTTTTCTATATCGCTATCACTAAGAACGACGCTAAACTGCATTTCGTTGTACCTATACTTGTATTTGTGCAATGACATTAAACTTGAATTGAATTGAATTGAATTGAAGAAGAGCCAGTTTCCGCGCTGCATCTCTAAATTAAACTAAAATAAGCACTTGAATCTCTCTTGAGGAGATGTGGATTTGGTCTGAAGGATTTGTGATTTGTGGGAGATAATACAGCGTTTTTGTGGTTCTCCTAACAAACATCAGAGTTGGCAAATCTTGCAACGTCAGAATGTGCACGTTCACTCATGGTCAGGTTAACAAGCATTGAGGCACGCATAGCCCGGGGGAGAGAACTGCTTACTGAATCATAGGATATTTTACAAATCACATCTCCTTCACCCCAGGGCATTGTGAGTCGAGGAATAACGGCTTCAACCCCTGCATATTTCTCTTAAATCATTTGGTTGCGGATGCACAAGTGTAAATTGGCACTGCCGGTTTTTTTCTTGTCACTGATGGACATTGGGATGTTCTATCTTAAAATAAACCTGCACAGTTCTGCTTCCAAACTGTGTGATTTCAAGTAATCATTTCTGAATTAAAAGATCCGGAGGGCTGCGTTTGTTCACTTGGAAGTAAATCCACAATGTCATTGGAGTTGAGCATCAGCAAATTGAAGGAAATTCTGCATCAAAAGCAATGATGAGAAACTGATTCACAGACTGGGGATAGGAGAGCAGAATCATTGCCTGTCGGGATGGATGAGAGGGGGAGGTAAAGATGGGTTGTAGCCAGTGGTGGGATCCCCAGAGTAGAGAGACATTGTCAGTCAGTGGGGTTCTGTTGATTACATTCCTGGCAATAGGGTGGTTGAAGCAGTCAATAGACAATAGACAATAGGTGCAGGAGTAGGCCATTCGGCCCTTCGAGCCAGCACCGCCATTCAATGTGATCATGGCTGATCATCCCCAATCAGTACCCCGTTCCTGCCTTCTCCCCATATCCCCTGACTCCGCTACCTTTAAGAGCCCAAATCTAGCTCTCTCTTGAAAGTATCCAGAGAGCCGGCCTCCATCGCCCTCTGAGGCAGAGAATTCCAACTAGATTTTGCAGACATTTTAGATTATACTGTCTCTGGAGAGGGTCCAGAGAAGGTTTTACAAGAATGATCCCAGGAATGAGTGGGTTAATCTATGATGAGCGTTTGTCGGCACTGGGCCTGTACTCGTTGGAGTTTAGAAGAATGAGGTGGGGAGGGGGGGGGGACCTCATAGAAATATACAGAACAATGAAAAGGCTTGGATAGAGTGGATGTGGAGAGGATGTTTCCACTAGTGGGAGAGTCTAGGACTAGACGTCATAGCCTCAGAAGTGAAGGATGTTCTTTTAGGAAGGAGGTGAGGAGGAATTTCTTTAGTCAGAGGTTGGTGAATCTGTGGAATTCTGTCCCACAGAAGGCTGTGGAAGCCAAGCCAGTGGATATATTTAAGACAGAGATAGATAGATTCTTGACCAGTACGGGTGTCAGGGGTTATGGGGAGAAGGCAGGAGAATGGGGTTAGGAAGGAGAGATAGATCAGCCATGATTGAATGGCGGAGTAGGCATGATGGGTGAATGGCATAATTCTGCTCCAATGATCACATGATCTTATGATGCACTATCACGAGAAATTAGATCCAACATAAGAATGCAGGAAAGCAAACTCATGGGAGTATCTAACTGAAATGTATAAATAAGATAGACACAAAGTGCCGGAGTAACTCAGCAGGTCAGGCAGGATCTCTGGAGAAAAAGGATGAGTGACGTTTCTGGATAGGACCATTCTTCAGACTTAAAGTGGGGGGGGGGGGGGGGGGGAAGTGTACATCTTTTGCATAAACCAGTATCTGCAGGTCTTTGTTTCTGAAACTTTTCAATGTGAGGCATGGGTCTGCTTTATGGGCCTGTCCCATTTAGGCGACTTTTTAGACGGGTGCAGGAGACTCTGCGCTCGCCACATGTTCGCTGGTGATCTCTGGTGAGTCTCCTTCATGGCCGCGAGGAGTTCCCGCATTCTAGTCGCGGCCTCAGTATGGTCGCCGCAAATTTTCGCCATGGAGAAAATCGCTAATCCTGTAGTCGTAGGTGCAGTTGTAGTGGGGTCTCCACGTAGTTATGGGTAAGTCAAGTCAAGTCAAGTTTATTCGTCACATACACATACGGGATGTGCAGTGAAATGTAAAGTGGCCGTGCCTGCGGACTTTGTGCAAAAAACAAACAAACAACCAACAAACTACAAACAGAATCACATGTTCTTTTCCATAATAAAATATTGTGGGCGGTACTGTGGTACAGTAACTGTTGTAGAGTTAGTCCCTGGTGAGATAGGAGTTTACGGGCCGAATGGCCTCTGGGAAGAAACTCCTTCTACTCCTCTCCGTTCTCACAGCACGGCAACGGAGGCGTTTGCCTGACCGTAGCAGCTGGAACAGTCCGTTGCAGGGGTGGAAGGGGTCTCCCATTATCTTGTTGGCTCCGGAGTTGCACCTCCTGATGTATAGTTCCTGCAGAGGGGCGAGAGAAGTCCCCATAGTGCGTTCGGCCAAACGCACTACTCTCTGCAGAGCCTTCTTGTCCTGGGCAGAGCAATTCCCAAACCAGATTGTGATGTTTCCGGACAAGATGCTTTCCACAGCCGCAGAGTAGAAGCACTGGAGGATCCTCGGAGACACTCTGAATTTCCTTAATTGCCTGAGGTGGTAAAGGCGCTGCCTTGCCTTACTCACGAGTGCTGCAGCGTGCGATGTCCATGTCATATCCTCAGAGATGTGGACTCCCAGGTATTTAAAACAGCTCACCATATCCACAGCATCCCCATTTATCCTCAATGGTGTGTACGTCCTCGGATGATGTGCCCTCCTAAAGTCCACGATCAGCTCCTTCGTTTTTTTGATGTTCAAGAGGAGGCTGTTGTCCTGACACCAGATCAGCCACCTCCTCCTGGTAGGCCTTCTCATCGTTGTCTGAGATCAGGCCCACCACCACGGTGTCATCAGCAAACTTGATGATCGAGTTGGAGCTGAACCTAGCCACACAGTCATGTGTGTACAGAGAGTACAATAGGGGGCTGAGGACGCAACCCTGGGGGGATCCTGTGCTCAGGGTGAGGGACTTCGATGTGTTCCCTCCCACCTTGACTGCCTGGGGCCTGGCGGTGAGAAAGTCCAGGACCCAGGCACACAGGGGGGTGTTGTGCCCTAATTCGAGCAGCTTCTCGGCCAGTCTGGTGGGGACTATCGTGTTGAAGGCTGAACTGAAGTCTATGAACAGCATCCTCACGTAGCCCCCCTTCTGGCTGTCAAGATGGGAGAGAGCGGTGTGCAAAACCTGGGAGACAGCATCGTCCGTGGATCTTTTTGGACGGTATGCAAATTGTAACGGGTCCATGTTGCGAGGGAGGAAGGCGCAGTTGTGTCTCTTCATCAGCCTCTCAAAGCATTTCATGACTACCGAGGTGAGGGCCACCGGACAGTAGTCATTCAGACAGGCTGGGGAGGCATTCTTTGGTACAGGTACAATGGTGGATCTTTTGAAGCAGGCAGGGACTACGGACTTGTAGTCGTAGGTAGTTTTAGTTAATCACCTTTGCTGACCGGTCATTTTCATTGGCTCATTGGGGGAAAAAAACATATGCAGGAGTTTTCAGAACCAAGGAAAACCGACTGGTAATGTTAAATGTCCGCTGAACTTCACAGCTGTGTATCTCTGGCTTATTAAAAGTTGTCTCCACTCCTTCTCACCCCTTCTCTCCCCCCCCCCCTCCCCCACCCCCCCTCTTTTAAAGGACTTACCGTACACTGTATCGCGATATATAAGAAATGAATTTCACTACCTTGGTACATTTGACAAAAAAGAACCATTGAACCGTGCTCCAAACCAGTGCAGGGTGGTTGCTCCCATTCACATTTTCTGATGACATCGAAAGTGACCATTCGGCCCACATGATCACTGCTAGCTCCCACTCCATTGCTATCAATCCCTTTCTATCTATTTCCCTGCACAAAGCTAATGAGCTCAGGACCATTCTAAGTACATGATGTGGCCTTGAGGTGTACGATGCACGTCACCTCTCACGGTGTCAGAGTGCAGCAGTGTTACGGCAACTAAATTGTGTGTTTGCAGTGGAATGAGCATTAATTTAGTTTACAGATACAGCACGGAAACAGGCCCTTCGGCCCACCGAATCCGTGCCGACCAGTGATCCCCGCACACTAACACTATCCTACCCACACTGGGGACAATTTACATTTATACCAAGCCAATTAACCTACAAACCTGTACATCTTTGGCATGTGGAAGGAAACTGGGGCACCCGGAGAAAACCCACGCAGGTCACGGGGAGAACGTACAAACTCCGTACAGATATCACCTGTCGTCAGGATCGAAACCGGGTTTCAGTTTTATTTTAGTTTATCGTCTGTTTAGTTTGGTGCATCCTAACCAGTCAGCGGAATGACAATACATGATTACAATCGAGCCGTTTACAGTGTGCAGAATCATGATAAGGGTTTAGTTATTCTGACAAGGGAGCTCTGTTGTTATCAGGCAGCAACTCTACCGCTGTGCCACCATTCTGCCCCGAATGCAGGAAATTAAATTTCAATGCTAAATCTCCACGTTGTTTATCAATCGTCCAAAACACAGGGCCTCTGGGTCGGCACGGTGGTGCAGCGGTAGAGTTTCTGCCTTACAGCGAATGCAGCGCCAGAGACTCGGGTTCCATCCTGACTCCGCATGCTGTCTGTACGGAGTTTGTACGTTCTCCCTGTGACCTGCGGGTGCCCCGGTTTCCTCCTACATGCCAAAGACGTACAGGTTTGTAGGTAATTGGCTTGGTAAATGTAAAAATTGTCCCTGGTGGGTATAGGATGGCGTAAATGTGCAGGGATCGCTGGACGGCATGGATTCAGTGGGCCGAAGCGGCCTGTTTCCGCGCTGTATCTCTAAACTAACCAAAAAAATAAACTCTAACCTCACAAGATTGCCTTGGGTTATAAACTACTGCTGAGAGACACATATGTCTCATGTCCCTAACCAGTCTGAAGAAGGGTCTCGACCCGAAACGTTGCCTATCTCCTTCGCTCCTTAGATACTGCTGCACCCGCTGAGTTTCTCCAGTCTTTTGTGTACCCTCGATCTGCAGTTCCTTCTTTAACACATATGTCTTATATCTGTCTGCAATGCAGACACATCAACCTTAGCTTTTGATCGCAGAGTTTGTCCTTGTCCCTCTTGCCACCGGTAACTGGCGAAATGACGATGGAATGCCTTCGTGGCGTTTCATCAACTCTGATGGAGGATTATTGACGAGTAACATTAGTTCAGCCGCCATCTTCATAAACGTTGCCTGACCGAGAGTGTTGGTGCAGAATTTCAGATTGCTAGTTCACTCAGAGTTTCGGTTTTATCGTTGAAGGAAAAAAAGAATCAAAGAAAGCTAGAAGTTGAACTGCATCTATTTTTGGTGTGCTAGTGTAATTGCATTCAGTGTCACTTGGGTTGGACAATGCAACAAAATAGCCAAACCGTTGGCCAAAATCCAATGGGAAATTACATTAGGGCTGTTTAACTCAGAAATGAGGCACGGTGGCGCACCGGTAGAGTTGCTGCCTCACAGCGCCAGAGACCCCGGTTCGATCCTGACCACGGGCGCAGTATGTACGGAGTTTGTACGTTTTCCCCGTAACCTGCGTGGGTTTTCTCCAAGTGCTCCAGTTTCCTCCCACGCTCCAAAGATGCACAGGTTTGTAGGTAAATTGGCTTTGGTATAATTGTAAATTGTCCCTCGTGTGTGTAGGGTTGTGTTAGTGTGTGGGGATCGCTGGATGCCGCGGAATCGGTGGGCCGAAGGGACTGTTCCCGCCCTGCATATCTGCGGAAAAAGCAGGGATGACTTTATGGGTCGAGAATCATCTTCAATGCCTTCCTTTTCATTCCAAATGACATTGATTTGTCGAATTGTTACAATTTGCCTGGTATGTTTCTGCACTCATTCAAACAAACTATTTTGTCCAATTACCCTAATAAATGTTGTGATATTTTCCCTGCGGGCAGGTTAGCATTTTTATAGATTCCTTCTTTTGAGTCTAACTGGCATTGATTCTGTCACGATAATTCAATCCTTTCACACTAGATGTATTTGTGTTCTTATGTAAACCACTTTCATGATATTAATTTCTTCCATTGCACTGTTCTTGGCCAAAACTGTGTTGAGTAACTCAATGTAAAATTTTATCTGAGGATGCTACCTTTAAAGTGTTTTTTAATAATTTGATGGTGGACAAAAATGCTGGAGAAACTCAGAGGGGTGAGGCAGCATCTATGGAGCGAAGGAATAGGTGACGTTTCGGGTCGAGACCTATTCCTTCGCTCCATAGATGCTGCCTCACCCCTCTGAGTTTCTCCAGCATTTTTGTCTGCCTTAGATTTTTCCAGCATCTGCAGTTCTTTCTTTAATAATGTAATCTACAATATGATGAAACATTGTGCTCACTTTGAATGTGGCTAGTCCAGTGGGTAATAGCACAGCAAATGCATTATCGCAATCAAGATCCTTTTAAGTGACAGCTTGTTCTGTTCGTACGTCAGTATAGCACTCTGAGCACTTCAGGTCTTGACATAATTACATTGTTAAATCAATCTGAACTATCTTGATAAACTGTAGAAACAAAGAACTACAGATGCTGGTTTTATACCAAATATAGACACAAATTGCTGGAGTAACTCAGCAGGTCAGGCACCATCTCTGGAGGAAATGGATGGGTGACGTTTCGGGTCGAGACCCCTTCTTCTGACAGGAAGTCTGCAGTTCCTTCTTTAACACCCATCCTTGATCATCTGGCTGGCTTTGATTTGTTCTTTTCACACCTTTCAATCATTGTTCTTTGTACCATTTTCATGCCTCTAGTCTCCCTCGACTCTGTCTGAAGAAGGGTTTCAACCCGAAACATCACCTATTCCTTCTCTCCAGAGATGCTGCCTGACCTGCTGAATTATTCCAGCACTTTGTGTCTAACCTTGATAAACTGTCTTCTTCTCTAATTCTCATTCATTTATATCATTTTTGTTCGGCCATACTCCACACACAGCACGGAATGATCTAGATTGGGTGAATTGTACCAAAACTTTCCTCTGTTTTATGATTCTAAATCATGATTTTTTTTTTTGGGTCTGTATCCACAAGTAATGATACAGGTGACTAACGAAGGAAATATCGTGGGATGCTGGATATCATTTTATTTTTCCACAGTTTGTCCAAACATTCCTTTGTATTAGCTTTGTGTTGATTACATTGGTACAAGATGAACAGTCAAACATTTTTTCTCTTCACAGAGAAAGTTTATAATTGATTACCTTGCGGTCTCAGAACGCCTCGACGTGACGTGCAGCCGTGCTGGTTTGTGAGATGAGCAGGGTTAAAAATCGTTACGTTTCCTTTTATTCCCCTCAAAGTGCTTTCGCCTCATTGCGCAGCTCCAGCGCCACGTTTTTCTCCGCTGTTTATCCTCCCCGAGACAATGTCTTCAAGCTGATCGGGAAAGTAGAGGGTTTGGTGGAGAAGAGCCTGGACAGCACTGGCATTACCCGCGTCTGTAATACAGGGGCACAACATGGATGATCAGCCATGATCACCTCGAAGGGCCGATTGGCCTACTCCTGCACCTATTGTCTATTGAGTTACTACATCTAGATTTTATTTAACTTGCTGGTCACACTTTAGTTTTAGAGATACAGCATGAAAACAGGCCCTTCTGCCCACCAAATCCATGCTAACCATCGATCACCCATTCACCCACTTCTTACACGTGACACTGTAACTAGATCGATTGTGAGTTACGGTATTATCTCTCTGCTGACTGGTTAGCACACAACAAAAGCTTTTCACTGTATCTTGGTCCGCACGACAATAAACTAAACTGATTACTTTGATGCAATTAATTGAGGCCAATTAACCTGCAAACCCGCACGTCGTTAGGATGTGGGAGGAAACCGCAGCACACACTCATGCGGTCACAGGGAGAACGTGCAAACTCCACACAGACAGCATCCAAGGTCAATATCCAACCCGGTCTCTGGAGCTGTGAGGCAGCGGCTCTACCCAGGGCGCCACTGTGCCGCATGTACTGTGCAAGAGAGTCAGACGATTCAGAATGAAAATGGGGTCAATCACCAGATAACGCCATTTAAATTACGAATCACTTCTCAACTAGTCTGCAGGAGCTAAAATGCAAAACCATCACCAATCCTATCCCACCCAGTAAAGTTGGAATCAGAATTCAGATCTGTCCATGTCCTCCAGAGATGCTGCCTGACCCACCGAGTCATTCCAGAGCTTTGTGTTCCACCAAGATTCCAGCATCGACCGTTCCTTATGTCTTTAGGAAATGAACATTCAGTGGGGTGGAAATTGTCCAGTAACTCCGCTCTCACCACCATACTCCCAATGATTTCAACATTTTGCTTTTGGAAAGTCAGTCTCTTCATTCTTCAATGCATTATATTCTCCAAATGGAGAGTGCCTCTGTTTTGGTGCTGCCTTCATAGAGCTGATTCTGGCTGTGGTCACTTTTCTGCTTGATCCTGGAGCTGTTTTCCACATCATTTTCTAGTTCAAAGATCTAAGAGAGCTTCTATTTTTTTTAAACACTTGCTATCATTTCGAAGGCTTCTAAAGTGCTTTTCCTCTTTGTGCTGAAGCAGTCCTACCTTGCAACCTTTATGACGTATGACATGCTTGCAATGCAACATGCAGGTTTAATGCCTATGAAATATTAACAGCATGGAACATTTAAATATGTAACATGTCAAACATTCTGCGTCAGTGCACAGTAACACTTAGTCACCCATGCTTAAGCCCTGTGACATGCTATTTTCATTTTATCTATGTTAAATATATAAACTATAAAGATTTTCTTAGCTTGTTTGCAATGCTTTGGCAGTTTGTTGGCAATTCTTGTAAGCAAGCGCTGGCTAGAAGAATTGATGGGAGATCGTGGGCGATGTGCCAGTATTTTTCCCGATGAATCATCTGTGAGACCTTGCCACAGTGTGGGATCTCAGACAGTTTTCCACAAATATCCAGACTTGCCAGGCTTTCCTTCCCTTCCCTTCTCCTGGCTCCCACCTCCTAGAGTCAGCGCGTTCCACTTCTGGGATTTGGGTGATTGGGGTTGTTTTCCCAGGCTCCAAAGAATTGTTGCCCAGACATTGATTCCACTAGAAATTCCCACCACTGACACGGTGTCCTGACCCACAAAGAAGTAATGGAATGCCCCGCCAACATGATCAGCATGGTTCTCCTAACCTGCTATTGGGGTTTAAGTTAATATTCCATTTAAAATGTTATTAAAGACTTCCATCCGGCACTCAAATACACCTGAACCATTTCCGACACCTCCCTACCGTTTCTAGACCTCACTATCTCCATCGCAGGTAACAGACTACTGACTGACATCCACTACAAACCCACTGACTCCCATGGCTATCTGGAACACACTTCTTCCCAACCAGCATCCTGTAAGGACTCTATCCCCTACTCCCAATTCCTCCGTCTACGCCGCATCTGCACCCAGGATGAGGTGTTCCAAACCAGGGCATCGGAGATGTCCTCATTCTTTAGGGAACGGGGGTTCCCCTCATCCATTATAGATGAGGCTCTCACCAGTATCTCTACTCTACATCCCGTACCTCCGCTCTCACTCCCCATCCCCCCACTCGTAACAAGGACAGAGCCCCCCTTGTCCTCACCTTCCACCCTACCAGTTGTCGCATACAACAGATAATCCTCCGACGTTTTCTCCACCTCCAACGTGACCCCACCACTGGCCACATCTTCACATCTCCTCAACCTTTCGGCTTTCCGCAGAGACCGCTCCCTCCGTAACTCCCTGGTCAATTCGTCCCTTTCCACCCAAACCACCCCCTCCCGGGTACTTTCCCTTGCAACTGCAGGAAATGCAACACTTATTGCTTGGGCAGTTTTCACCCCAGCGGTATGAACATCGACCTCCAATTTCAGGTAGTCCTTGCTTTCTCCCTCCTTCCCCTCCCCTCCCAGCTCTCCCACAGCCTACTGTCTCCGCCTCGTCCTCTACCATCAGTCTGAAGAAGGGTCTCAACCCGAAACGTTACCTATTCCTTTGCTCCATAGATGCTGCCTCACCCGCTAAGTTTCTACAGCATTTTTGTCTACCTTCGATTTTTCCAGCATCTGCAGTTCTTTCTTAAAGACTTACAAGCAATCTTTTCGGAACCATGTTGTGATTTTGCTGTTAACTGAACCATCCTTCCACCAATTAGAGAGTAGTCCTGAGCTTCTATCTACCTCATTCGCAACCGCCGGACTATCTGTAATCGGACTTTGCTGGACTTTATCTTGCAATAAACGTTATTCCCTGCAGCAAGCATCTGTACACTTTGGATGGCTCGGTTGTAAACATGTATAGTTTTCCCATTGACTGGTTAGCACGCAACAAAAGCTTGTCACTGTACCCCGGTACACGTGACAATAAACTAAACCAAGTCTCCATTCTGATTTATCAGACATCAGAGTGGCTGGAGGATGATGAGGTGCTTCATTACGTGTGTCAGCAGTAAAGTTCCTTTTGTTAATTTGCCATTACTTTTGTGGGCTTTCAGCCATCAAAGATGGTTGGTTACAGCTTAAGATAACCAGTGGAGACACAAGGAACTGCAGATGCTGGTTTACGAAAAGATATACAAAGTATAGGAGTAACTCAGAGGGCCAGGCGGCATCTGGGGAGAACATGAATAGGTGACGTTTAGAATCAGGACACTTCTTCAGACTCTACCGTAATCAGACTGAAGAAGGATGCTAACCCAAAACCACCTATCCATGTTCTCCACAGATGCTGCCTGACCCGCTGAGTTACTCCAGCACTCTGTGAAACGTCACCTATCCATGTTCTCCACAGATGCTGCCTGACCCGCTGAGTTACTCCAGCACTCTGTGAAACGTCACCTATCCATGTTCTCCACAGATGCTGCCTGACCCGCTGAGTTACTCCAGCACTCTGTGAAACGTCACCTATCCATGTTCTCCACAGATGCTGCCTGACCCGCTGAGTTACTCCAGCACTCTGTGAAACGTCACCTATCCATGTTCCCCACAGATGCTGCCTGACCCGCTGAGTTACTCCAGCACTCTGTGAAACGTCACCTATCCATGTTCTCCACAGATGCTGCCTGACCCGCTGAGTTACTCCAGCACTCTGTGTTCTACGCAAGATGACAGCATTTGCAGTTCTTTGTGTCTATGTTGGGTTGCTGTTATGGAAAGCAAGATTATGATGGCTTTCAGGTCAATGTTTTCTGCATCACTTTGATGTGGTTTTAACTCGAACTGAGACTTTCTGTCCAATGGAAAACTGGTTCACTAAATTTTATTTGGACATCATAACAATTTAGAAAGGTAGTTCTTCTTGACCATGTTGAAGGGCTAAGCTTCTTCTGATTCAAACTTCAACAACATATTTCAGTAGGCTCCCAAAGGAACCAAACGATGGGTACAGCTATTTTTTCATTAACAAGGGGCAAATGTCAGACAAAGCTCTTTTCCCACAGTTAATATTTTTAGATAAAGCAGCAATTTATCCTGTTTTTGCAGTCTGAATAATTAGTAATATCTCCAGAGAATGCCATAAAAAGCTAGACTTTTGATAACCCTGTGGAAACCGTTTCACTTCTTAAATCTCTTAACAGGACATAACAACCCTGCATTATACCGAAAGTTCATCGGCCTCTGCTATGAAGAGTTTTTGTATCTGAAAGAACGACACTGAGTTGATTTGATTCTGATGGGCCTCTTCAGCACAGTCAGTATGAGTACAGACACAAAATGCTGGTGTAACTCAGCGGGACAGCCAGCATCCCTGGCCAGAAGGAATGGGTGACGTTTCGGGTGGAGACCCTTCCTCAGACTGACCGGTCTGTATTAGTGTTGTTCATGACCATGAAGCGATTGCTGAGATGCTGACATTCTGGTTCCATGTGCGCAGAATGGGGTACAGTTTGGTTCAGAGACACAGTGCGGAAACAGGCCTTCTGCCCACCCAATCCGCGCTGACCAGTGATCCCAGCACAGTAATACTACCCTACACACACTAGGGACAATTTGGCATAGATAACAAGCCGCCAAACAAACCTGATAACATAGATAACAAACCTGTACGTCTTTGGAGTGTGGGAGGAGACTGAAGATCTTGGAGCAAACCCACGCAGGTCACGGGGAGAACGTACAAACATCATACAGACGAGCCCCCTTAGACAGGATCGAACCCGGGTGTCTGGCGCCGTGAGGCAGTAGCTCTACCGCTGCGCCACCATGCCCATTGTACAGACTGTCAGATCACAGTTCATCATTACATTGTGGTGCCCCAGCCAGCAGCAGTGTTAATTGCTGGGGGCGATGCCATAGGATGGGTCAGTCCCTGGGTGGTGATGGTTCACGTTATTCTTGGGTGGTCTCAAGGAACATTCTGCTCCTGAATGCTCCAGAAATACATTGTAAACATATTTTGCTGGGAATCTGACTCCAATCCCTCCAACAAGTTCCAAACCAAAACATTTTTATTATTTGGCATGGATACTTGAATGTAGATGATGAACTCGTACTCAGAGCGGCACTGTGGAGCAGCAGTAGAGTTGTTGCCTTATTTACCGATAAAATTTTTAGTAAACCCGGGTTGGATCCTGACCACAGGTGCTGCCTGCACGGAATTTGTACGTTCTCACCGTGACCTGCGTGGGTTTTGTGTTGGTCTATCACATAAAATCCCAATAAAATGCATTTACGTTTGTGGTTGTAACGTGACAAAATGTGGAAAAGTTCAAGGGGTATGAAAACTTTTGCAAGCCACTGTAAACTAAACTAAACTAAAATACATTTCCGTGTGACCAGGAATTTCAGATTGCTTACAATAAGTAACGGTCTCGGTGAAAATTGTACCTAATTAAAGGCACCAAAGTATAAGTGAAGGTTTTGCTGACAATTTTACCTTACATAAGTAAAAGATTTGCAGACAATTTTACGGTGCTGACTTATATCACTGTGACAGTCACAAGGACTGACGGAGATTGCATGGACTACGTACTGGGACTGCGTCTGAATGCCGTGTCCAGAACGCACAACTGTGTTGCTGACTTGTGATTAGTACAGGTGTCAGGGATTATGGGGAGAAGGCAGGAGAATGGGGTTAAGAGGGAGAGATAGACCAGCCATGATTGAATGGCGGAGTCGACTTGATGGGCCGAATGGCATGATTCTGCTCTTATCACTTACAAACTGTATTACGTTGAAGTACACGGTGAAATTAACTGTCCTTATTTACCGAACAGTTTGGAATTGTGTTTCTCCCCCTGTAGTTTGACCATATTAAAGAGTGACATCCTGGAGACATGAAGTGATGATGCAGAGAAATGATTAAACACAACGAGGGAAGCTGGGGAATATCAATTCAGGCAGCTGAGTTCATTCTGATACCTTGATGCTACTGAAGGTAACCGTATAGTTACCTGATTTTTGAAAAAGGACAATGATTCATAAACACTGTTGGCCGTCTTTTTTTTGCTTTAGAGCGTTTTACTTTTGGGTTTGGGGTGGGAGATTGCAACCTTCACGTGTTCCACCCTGCTTCGACTAATGCAATCACCCCGACGTGCACAAACAAATAGATGTAGTGTTTTGGTATCTACAACATTAGGCTGTGCACGCCATACGCAAGAAGAAGAAGAAGACTTTTGCGTTTTTTTGCCTTTTCAGAGGCCCACAGGAGCCGTTGGAAGAGGAGGAGGGGGAGGAGCAACACCCGACCGGTAAGGACAAAAATCCAGCGCGGGGCTTGTTTACCAAAATCCATAACATTCCAGAGTATGAAGGCCAAGGCAGTGTACTGTTGTGAATGTCAGATGTGGGAGGTCAGGGAAGCTGATAGCCCTCCAGATGTTCACATCTGTGCCAGGTGTGTGGAGATGGGGCTCCTAAAGGACTGTGTTAGGAACCTGGAGCAACAGCTCGAGGACCTCCGTCTGGTCAGGGAGAGTGAGGGGGTCATAGACAGGAGTTACAGGGAGGTGGTCACTCCTGGACCACGGGAGGCAGACAAGTGGGTCACTGTCTTAAGGGGTTGGACAAGCTAGATGCTGGAAGATTGTTCCCGATGTTGGGGGAGTCCAGAACAAGGGGTCACAGTCTAAGGATAAGGGGGAATTCCTTTAGGACCGAGATGAGGAAAACATTCTTTACACAGAGAGTGGTGAGTCTCTGGAATTCTCTGCCACAGAAGGTAGTTGAGGCCAGTTCATTGGCTATATTGAAGAGGGCGTTAGATGTGGCACTTGTGGCTAAAGGGATCAGGGGGTATGGAGAGAAGGCAGGTACGGGATACTGAGTTGGATGATCAACCATGATCATATTGAATTGCGGTGCAGGCTCGAGGGGCCAAATGGCCTACTCCTGCACCTATTTTCTATGTTTTCTATGTTAGGAAGGGCAAGAGGCAGAGGTAGGGACTGGAGAGTACCCCGGTGGCTGTACACCTGGAAAATAGGTACTCATGTTTGAGTTTGATTGGAGCGGACAGCCTACCTGGGGGCAGCAACAGCAGCCGGGCCTCCGGCACAGAGAACGGCCCTGATGCTGAGAAGGGTAGCAAAAAGAGGAGGGCAATTGTAATAGGGGACTCCATAGTTAGGGGGTCAGATTGGCGATTCTGTGGACGCACTCGGGAGACCCGGATGGTAGTTTGCCTCCCTGGTGCCAGGGTCTCGGATGTGTCAGAACGTGTCGAAAAGATTCTGAAAAGGGAGGGAGAGGAGCCTGATGTTGTGGTACACATTGGTACCAATGACATAGGCAGAAAAAGAGAAGAGGACCTGAAAGGAGAATTTAGGGAGTTGGGGGGAAAGTTAAGGAGAAGGACCAAAAGAGTAACAATTTCAGGATTACTGCCTGTGCCACGTGACAGTGAGAGTAGAAATGGAATGAGGTGGAGGATAAATGCGTGGCTGAGGGACTGGTGCAGTGGGCAGGGATTGAAGTTTCTTGATCACTGGGACCTCTTTTGGGGAAGGCATGATCTGTATAACAAGGACGGGTTGCACTTGAACCCGAGGGGAACCAATATCCTGGCGGGGAGATTTGCAAAGGAGACTTTAAACTAGAAAGGCTGGGGGGAGGGACACGGGTAGAGGGGGCTAGGGGACGGGGTGAGGGGCAAGAAGCAGAGAAGGGAAGCACTCGGACCCAAAATGTAGGCGAGAAAGAGGAAAAAGATAATAAACAGAGAATAAGGGATGGTGGGTTTCTAAAATGTGTATATTTTAATGCTAGGAGCATTTAATGCTAGGAGCAGGTGGATGAACTTAGAGCCTGGATTGACACCTGGAAATATGATGTTGTGGCAATCAGTGAAACATGGTTGCGGGAGGGTTGTGATTGGAAACTAAATATTCCAGGATTTTGTTGCTTCAGGTGTGATAGAATTGGAGGAACCAGAGGTGGAGGGGTTGCATTGCTTGTCAGAGAAGATATTACAGCAGTGCTTTGGCAGGATAGATTATAGGGCTCGTCTAGAGAGGCTATTTGGGTGGAACTGAGAAGTGGGAACGGTGTAGCAACACTTTTAGGGGTGTATTATAGACCGCCAAATGGGGAGCGAGAATTGGAAGAGCTAATATGTAAGGAGATAGCAGATATTAGTAGTAAGCACAAGGTAGTGATTGTGGGAGATTTCAATTTTCCAAAGATAGACTGGGAAACGCATTCTGTAAATGGGCTGGATGGTTTGGAGTTTGTTAAATGTGTGCAGGATAGTTTTTTGCAGCAATACATAGAGGTATCGACCAGAGAAGGGGCAGTGCTGAACCTCCTGTTAGGAAATGAGGCAGGTCAGGTGACGGAGGTATGCGTTGGTGAGCACTTCGGGACCAGTGATCACAATACCATTAGTTTCAATATAATTATGGAGAGAGTCAGAACTGGACCTAGGGTTGAGATATTTGAATGGGGAAAGGCTAACTTTGAGGGAATGCGTAATGATTTAAAAGGAGTGAATTGGGACATTTTGTTTTATGGGAAGGACATTTAAAGGGGAAATTGTAAGAGTACAGAATCTTTATGTCCCTGTTCGGTTGAAAGGAAATAGTAAAAATCGGAAAGAGCCATGGTTTTCAAGGGAAATTGGACACTTGGTTCGAAAAAAGAGAGATATCTACAATAATTATAGGAGGCATGGAGTAAATGAGGTGCTAGATGAGTATAAAGAATGTAAAAAGAATCTTAAGAAAGAAATAAGAAAAGCTAAAAGAAGATATGAGGTTGCTTTGGCAAGAAAGGTGAAAGTAAATCCAAAGGGTTTCTACAGCTATATTAATAGCAAAAGGATAACGAGGGATAAAATTGGACCATTAGAGAGCCAGAATGGACAGTTATCTGCAGAGCCAAAAGAGATGGGGAGATATTGAACAATTTCTTTTCTTCGGTATTCACCAATGAGAAGGATATTGAACTCTGAGAGGTAAGGGAAAAAAGTAGAGTAGCTATGGAAACTATGAGATTCAAAGAGGAGGAAGTACTGACACTTTTGAAAAATATAAAAGTGGACAAGTCTCCAGGTCCTGACAGGATATTCCCGAAGACATTGAGGGAAGTTAGTGTAGAAATAGCAGGGGCTATGACAGAAATATTTCAGATGTCATTAGAAACGGGAATAGTGCCGGAGGATTGGCGTACTGCGCATGTTGTTCCATTGTTTAAAAAGGGTTCAAAGAATAAACCTAGCAATTATAGACCTGTTAGTTTGACGTCAGTGGTGGGCAAATTAATGGAAAGGATACTTAGAGATAATATATATAAGCATCTGGATAA
The DNA here is from genome assembly GCA_963514005.1 of Raja brachyura. The sequence goes on along the minus strand of OY740800.1, from coordinate 44,746,795 downwards.
ACAGGGTCTGATCAAGAACAGTCAACATGGATTTGTGCCTGAAAGATCATGTTTAACAAACCTTCTTGAATTTTTTGAAGAGGTTACTAGGGAAATTGATGAGGGTAAAGCAGTGGATGTTGTCTATATGGATTTCAGTAAGGCCTTTGACAAGGTTCCCCATGGAAGGTTGGTTAAGAAGGTTCAATCTTTGGGTGTTAATGGCGGAGCAGCAAGATGGATTCAACAGTGGCTGAATGGGAGATGCCAGAGAGTAATGGTGGATGGCTGTTTGTCAGGTTGGAAGCCGGTGACCAGTGGGGTGCCTCAGGGATCTGTGTTGGGTCCACTGTTGTTTGTCATGTACATCAATGATCTAGATGATGGGGTGGAAAATTGGATAAGTAAGTATGCAGATGATACTAAGATAGGGGGTGCTGTGGATAATGAAGTAGATTTTCAAAGTCTACAGAGAGATTTGGGCCATTTGGAAGAGTGGGCTGAAGATGGCAGATGGAGTTTAATGCTGATAAGTGTGAGGTGCTACATCTTGGCAGGACAAATCAAAATAGGACGTACATGGTAAATGGTAGGGAATTGAGGAATGCTGTGGAACAGAGGGATCTAGGAATAACTGTGCATAGTTCCCTGAAGGTGGAATCACATGTAGACAGGGTGGTAAAGAAAGCTTTTGGTGTGCTGGCCTTTATAAATCAGAGCATTGAATATAGGAGTAGGGAAGTAATGTTAAAATTGTACAAGGCATTGGTAAGACCAATTCTGGAGTATGGTGTACAATTTTGGTCGCCTAATTATAGGAAGGATGTCAACAAAATAGAGAGAGTACAGAGGAGATTTACTAGAATCTCCTCTGTACTGACTGTTGCCTGGGTTCCAGCAACTAAGTTACAGAGAAAGGTTGAACAAGTTAGGTCTTTATTCTTTGGAGCGCAGAAGGTTAAGGGGGGACTTGATTGAGGTCTTTAAAATGATGAAAGGGATAGACAGAGTTGACGTGGATAAACTTTTCCCCTTGAGGGTAGGAAAGATTCAAACAAGAGGGCATGACATGGGAATTAAGGGACAGAAGTTATGGGGTAACATGAGGGGAAACTTCTTTACTCAGAGGTGGCTGTGTGGAATGATCTTCCTGCAGAAGTGGTGGAGGCAGGATCGATTTTAACATTTAAAAGTAAAGTGGATAGGTATATGGACGGGAAGGGAATGAAGGGGTATGGTCTGAGTGCAGGTAGATGGGACTAGGGGAAAATAAATGGTCGGCACGGACTGGAAGGGCCGAGAAGGCCTGTTTCCGTGCTGTAATTGTTATATGGTTATATGGTAATAAGTGAAAGGCTGGCAGGAAATCTATCATCTTAATGCACTCTGGCTTCCAGACACGCAGTAACCTAATTGATACTTAAAACCTTTGATACCACCAAGCAAGTAACTCACTCCGTTCAAGGACAATTAGGGACGGATAATAAATTCTGAACTTGTCCGCAATGCCCACACGCCTGCATCCTGTACTCAAAGCGCAGCGAGTCAGGCAGCATCTGTGGAGGGAAATGGAATGATGCATCTGGATGGTGATCGATGCATCCAGATCTCCATAAGGGATAGGAGCAGAATTTGGCCATTCGGCCCATCAAGTCCACTCCGCCTTCAATCATGGCTGATCTATCTCTCCCGCCTAACCGCATTCTCCCCATAGCCCCTGACACCGATACTAATCATCTTCTGATGGGCAGGTTTCTCTGCTGCCTGGACTTCCCCAAGTCACTTCCTGCAGTGGGGATGTGGTGCTGCAGACTCTGAGGGAAGCTGCTGTCCAGCATGTATGTGGGTGAGGCTCTGCACAGGGCTCTGCAGCTTTGTGACCAACTGCATTGCCTTTGGGCACCCTTACGGGCCTGTCCCACTTGGGCGTTATTTGCACGTCATTTACACGACGTCATTTACTCTGCATCATCAGTTACATCTGATGATGCAGATGCCAACTCCTGCATCTATTTCCTATGTTTCTAGACTTGTCAGCTGTCAAAAACTCTGCTGGCCTGTGGCCTACACATGATGCAGAGAATAAATAAACCTGGATGCTTCCAATTATACACTACCTTCATGATAATCCTTTGGGATTCGCAGCCTTTTGAGAATCCTGCGATTACTGATGAACGATTCAGAGCAATAAGATGTGATTTTGACTCTAAAGGGCCTGTCCCACTCACGTGATTTTTTTCGGCGACTTGCCGGCACCCGTCATAGTCGCAGCAGGTTGCCTAAAATTTTCAACGTGTTGAAAATCCAGCGGCGGGCGCCCAGAAAAAGGTACGATTCTTTGGGCGACTATTCACGACCAAGCAGGGGTCACCTCATGACTGCAGTTTTTTTCTCTTCCTCCGTTATGTACTGTGTTTACATATTCTGTTGTGCTGCAGCAAGTAAGAATTTCATTGTCCCATCTGGGACACATGACAATAAAACACTCTTGATTCCTGACCTTTTTCTGGTCGTGGCTGGATTATCAACAGGGTTGAAAATTTTCGGCAACCTGCCGCGACCATGACGAGTGCCGGCAAGTTGCCAAAAAAACTGCATGTGGGACATGTCTTTTATGCCATTTTCTCCCCCACAAGTTCAGAGCTGTCCCTCGTCTAATTTAATTCCACAGCAGCTGGCAGAATATTCAATACCAGGAAAGTATCAGTTGATAAAACAGCAGCAGGAGGGAGTTTCTAATTAATCGGAGCCAGGAGAGGTGATAGCCTCAAGGGTGGGAAAAGTAATGAACCAGGGAAACCTGTTCCAGGATTTTGGAAAGCCAGCCAGATTTCTGTTATCTGCCCTTCTTGAACTTTCTTCTGTTTTTATTTAATTCGCTTGTCAGAACCTGACAAAGTGTAATTCTTGTTGTTGTCAGTGGATATTTCTAAGGCAGAGGTAGATAGATTCTTGATTAGTACGGGTGTCAGGGGTTATGGGGAGAAGGCAGGAGAATGGGGTTAGGATGGAGAGATAGATCAGCCACGATTGAATGGCGGAGTAGACTTGATGGGCCGAATGGCCTAATTCTGCTGCTATCACTTACGGCCTTATGACTTAAAGTCGGTGACATGATGCCTGTACACAATGGCATTTTTAATTTGTTTGCCCCCTAATTACAACCAGTCCAGACGTGCAGATGAGGTGATCATGTTGAGTTAAAGATCAGACCTGTGGAGCTGGATGTTGAGGACGGGAGTGTTTGGACAAGGGGCAAAACTGCAGTAAAGCAAGGAGCCGGTTTGTCACTCAGGTGCCCAATTCAAGAGGAAGTTTGTCTCAGGTCTTTCATCTCAAATATTAAGGGCTTCTCTCTCCATAAATGTAATCTAAGGGCCGCACAGTGGCGCAGCAGTAGAACTGCTGCCTTACAGCGCCAGAGACCCGGGTTCGATCCCAACCACGGGTGCTGTCTGTACGGAGTCTGTACATTCCCCCCGTGACCTGCGTGAATGGGTGCTAATTGGCTTTGGTAAAATTGTAAATTGTCCCTCGTGTGTGTAGGATAATGTTAGTGTGCGGGGATCACTGGTTGGTGCAGAATCAGTTGTTTCCACGCTGCAGCTCTAAACCAGTGCTCTTCAACCTGGGCGGTACCGCCCACTAGTGGCCAATTTAAGCTTTCAGGTGGGCGGCGCTGCTTCTACGCACTGGCTGTGGGCCAACCGACAGCCACCGGAACGACCGGACAGCAGAACTCTCCTGCAGACACCTGCCCAATAAAAGCCCCTCTCCCGTTCCCCAGTCCTTGCCTCCTCTCTCCTACCATCTATCCCTTTGACCGCCGCTCCTTTGCGATTCTTATAGAAGAGACAGGCAGCATCTCTGGAGAGAAGGAGTGGGCGACGTTTCGGGTCAAGACCCTTCTTCAGACTGAAGTCACGGCAAAGGGAAATGAGAGGTATAGACGGTGACGTGGAGAGATAAAGAACAATGAATGAAAGATATGCAAAAAAATAACGATGATAAAGAAAACAGGCCATTGTTAGCTGTTTGTTGGGTGAAGCTGGTGCGACTTGGGTGGGGAGGGATAGAGAGAGGGAATGCCGGGGCTACTTGAAGTTAGGGAAATCAACACTCATATCACTGGGCTGGAAGCTGCCCAAGCAAAATATGAGATCCATGAGATATGAAATGTGAGAAACACTTACCAACAGATGTTGCTTGTAGTAGCTCTCTGAACTCTTCTGTCTCCAGCACCTTCAGGATGTTGGTGGACTCCATTCTCTCCAGCTCCACCCTCCAGTACACGTAGATCTTGTGGTTGAAGCTGACGTACACCAAACAAGGGCTGTTGCGACCGTGTTTGCATGCATACATGCCTGGATGTGCCACAGCGCAGAACAGAGAGAAGTGAAACTTGAAAATGAGCCTTCCATTATGTCTAAGAAACTAGTTTTATGGGACAGGAACAAACAGGAAACAGACCTTTTTCTATTAGTGAAGAATTCTAATTCAGTGGCATCTATCAATTTCTGCCATTTTGAACTTTGTTATACCGGACATTACTTTCTACAAAGAAGAATCAGGCTTTGAGTGTTTGACATAGATAGGAAAAAGTAATAATTTTGAGAATAAAAATAGGGATGAGGAAAACCTAATGACATTTATATCGTTCCTTGCATGAGATTGGGCCACCTTATAGTCAAATTATTTTTTTTCCAAGTTAAGCTTGCATTTAAAACTTAAAGAGGTAATAGGCTTTATCCATATAGGTTTCTTCCTTCAAGCAAATGGAGATAGGTTGCCCGTTTGAACAAAAATATATATGCATCCAATCTGTGATAACATCATGAATTCAGTGCAGGACCACACTCAGACTTTACCTTTTAGGACTTCAGGTATTTCTGACGTATATGTACTGATTTCCTGTGGACATTATGAACCAGAAACATAAACCAATAAAGTAACATAGTTTTGTTTTTCAAACAATGAATTCTATTATATGACTGCTGGGAATAAGAGCAAAAGACAGGAACTAATGAATTATCAGGGTCACTGTCGTTCAGATACATTGTCAAACTCATCTGGCCACTCCAATCAGACGGAGTGACATGGGTATTTGCAGAGGCTTTCAATGCCTTTTGCTGCTATGAGGAAAGTTAAACAATTCACTGTCCTAAAACATTTAACTACAAATTAAATGCCTGAGCGGCTGAGTAGTTTAATTTAGTTTAGAGATAGTTTAGAGGTTGTTCCAGCATTTTCTACAGCGTGGAACCAGGACCTTCGGCCCACAAAGTCTGCGCCGACCAGCGATCCCTGAACATTAACACTACTCTACACAGACTGGTGACAACTTTTACAATTATACCAAGCCAAATAACCTACAAACCTGTACGTCTTTGGAGTGTGGGAGGAAACCGAAGATCTCGGAGAAAACATAAAGATGCTGTAAAGACAGCACCCGTGGTCAGGATTGAACCTGGGTCTCTGCCGCTGTGAGGCAGTAGCTCAATCGCTGCCCTTTAATATATTATAATTTAAAAAATATTTAAATATTTAAGCTCAAAGGCACGTGTGCTTTGCCAATTCATCATTTTTGAGAGCTTTTAAATATTTTTTAAATGAATCAAGTTGAAAGCACTTGAACTAAATTTGAGGATGTGTTTGTCCAATTGATAATTTTGTCCTGTTTCTGCGGGCAAGATTAGTCCGAATCACTCCACACGATGGCACTCTGCAGCCTGTTAAAGGCTCCTCCTACAATAAAAGTGAAGGAGACATTGAGGAAATGTCTTCCAGCTTTTTGTCCAAGTACTGACTCAAGACTGGTGAAAATGAATGAGCAGATTTTAACCAAATTCAGTAGCAAATGCTGTGAGCACATTGATACTACTAAATCCGGCTCACTGTCTTGACTAATAAAGCATTTATTTGAGGATTTGACAACTCAAGAACAACAGTGACATTTAATTGTTGGAAGATGCTGGAACCCATTATTAAGCACGTGACAAGTCACTTATGAAATCAGAATATGATTAGACATATTTAATGTAATTTTATGAAAAGGAAGCCATGCTGACAAACCTACTTAATCAAAAATCATTTATGATGAAATAAGACACAGAGTGCTGGAGTAACTCAGTGGGTCAGGCAGCATCTGTGGAGAACATGGATAGGTGACGTTTCACACAGTGCTGGAGTAACTCAGCGGGTCAGGCAGCATCTGTGGAGAACATGGATAGGTGACGTTTCACAGAGTGCTGGAGTAACTCAGCGGGTCAGGCAGCATCTGTGAAGAACATGGATAGGTGACGCTTCACAGAGTGCTGGAGTAACTCAGCGGGTCAGGCAGCATCTGTGGAGAACATGGATAGGTGATGTTTCACAGAGTGCTGGAGTAACTCAGCGGGTCAGGCAGCATCTGTGGAGAACATGGATAGGTGACGCTTCACAGAGTGCTGGAGTAACTCAGCGGGTCAGGCAGCATCTGTGGAGAACATGGATAGGTGATGTTTCACAGAGTGCTGGAGTAACTCAGCGGGTCAGGCAGCATCTGTGGAGAACATGGATAGGTGATGTTTCACAGAGTGCTGGAGTAACTCAGCGGGTCAGGCAGCATCTGTGGAGAACATGGATAGGTGATGTTTCACAGAGTGCTGGAGTAACTCAGCGGGTCAGGCAGCATCTGTGGAGAACATGGATAGGTGATATTTCAGCACTCTGTGACTTTTTTGGTTAATCAGCATCTGCAATTCCTTGTTTTTCAACTTTTTCGGATGTAACCAGTTCAAAAGACAGGGGATCTTGAATATCAGATTTTTTTTAAAGCATTGGTTAAAAGTGCCACCTATAAGATTATTGTGCAAAGTAACTTATTTTAAGATCGAGAACAATACCAGAAACAAATCTCATTATTTTGTATTTGCCTACTTCCCTAATGAATCTGCGAACAATTATTTTTTAACAAAGGAACTAGGGATTTATGATAATGCAGTCGATGATTAATGAAAGTTGAAGCCCCAGATGCAAACAAAGAAGTTGCAGATGCTACAAAATTGAAAACCAAAGCACTTTTGAACAAAAATGGGCGAGCAACAAAAATAATCTATTAATTTCACAAATACTAATTAGCCTGCTCAGTCTTTGCAACTATTTCATTCATTAAAGTAAATAATGGCAAGTTTCTATATAAAATGAACAAGCAACTCACCGATCTAAACATTGTCTCTGTGTTCCACCTGGACTCGCTCCTATCTCTCCCTTCCACCTTCCTCTGGCTTCACAAATTGCACTTACTCTCTCCTTATCTCACTCTTTTTGTCTTTTCATCTCTGGCCTTTGTCCAATTAAACCCCCCAGCCCACCCCCTCACCTATCACTTGCCTGGCTTTGTCCCGCCCCCCCACCTCCACCTCCACCACCACAGTCCGATTGAAGAAGCATCCCAAAGTGAAACGTCGCCTGTCCACGTCCTCCAGGGATGCCGCCTGACCCACTGAGTTACTCCATCACATTGCGTCTTTTTTTTCTTCTAAAAATGAACACTTACCAGCACAAAAGGCGCTGACGTTCTCGTCAAACTGAAAGCGAACCACAGACCTATTTTGGTCAATGATGTAGGTTTGACCGTCCCACGCACAGGCCACCACTTCTTCTCGCCCATCACCCTGAAGGAAGTGCAAACAACAATTAAGCCTGCCTCAACGCACTTACCAACGTCAAACGGTGCTGGTTTCTGAAGCATTGGTCGGCTCACATGCTGTGGCAATATGAGCTCTGAGGAGTAACGTCTGGCAAGAGTATTTCAAACATGACCTGTTGCATTTTAGTGTCACTCAATATGGAGGAGCACTGATTCCTTGATTGAATGGCGGAGTTGACTTGATGGGCCCAATGGCCTAATTCTACTCCTATCACCTACGGCCTTATGACCTTATGATTCATTTACAGGCTGATGACAGTGATAATCAGGAAGAGATTTCCCCATCCATGTTTAATCTGATGCCAAGAAACTTCACAGGATCTGGAGTCCAATATTTAAGGCGTCCCTCCGACCTGGACAAGACTATTCTCCTTTTTCTAGTGGGCCTGCAGTATGAATGAGACAGGAAGAGATTGCCACGGAGAGGCAGGAGATGCTGGAATCGTGAGCCAAAGACAAACTGCTGGCAGACCTCCCCAGGTCAGGCAGCAGGAGGGAAATGGACAGGTAGAATCTAGGGAGGGAAAAGAACATGTTACATTTCAGGTGGGAACCCTTCTTCAGTGTCCGAATTCCTTCAGCAGTTTGTTTTTTTTAATTCAAGGATTTCCATGCAGTGTTGTCAGAAAGGTATAATACTGTGAGTACAATTCAACAAACTACTCCTTGGTTAATCTAAGGTGTAGCTCTTCCAGTTTTGACACCTGTCCCAGATGTTTGCGAGGTGAAATGTACAAAGCTGACTGGGCTGAGAGTAATGCTGCAATGGCGGAGACAGAGACTCTCACAAAAAATAAGAATCACCTGGTTGGGCACCTGAGTTGCAACCGTATAGTGGGCTGTGGACCAAGAGTTGGTAAATAGCATTGGTAGAGATAGGTACTTGATGCTTGGTATAGGCATGGTGGGCTAAAGGGCCTGTTTCGGGGTTGTATATCTCTACAACAGGGTGGTACAATGGCGTAGCGGTATAGCTACTGCCTTACAATGCCAGAGACCCCATCCTGCCTACGGGTGCTTGCCTGTACGGAGATTGAACATTCTCCCCGTTCTCCGAGCTCTTCGGTTTCCTCCGACACTCCAAAGACGTACAGGTTTGTAGGTTAATTGGCTTGGTATAAATGTATAAATGTAAAATTGTCCCTAGTGTGTGTGTGTGTAGGGTAGTGTTAATGTGCGGGATTCGCTGGTTGGTGTGGACTCGGGGGAGGCATTACCTGTTTCTGCACTGTATCTGTAAACTAAACTAAACTGTCTGAATTTGTTGACGAGCTCAAGGCCAGCTTCACAGTAATCACTGCGACCATTCAAACTCATGGCCATCACATTTCCTTTGCCCTCTTTAGAGGCTTTGGCAGCAACTCAGTGCCAATTAATTCCTGGGCCTCATTCCTACGGTCTATGAGGTGTTGTGATTCTCAATGGAAAACCCTACTTGTCTTAAGGGCACAAAAGTGAAAAGAAAGAAGCCTGATATTTGGTGACTGATGGCAGATAAAAACATAAGCAGCTTTGAGAAGCATCAGTGAACCACAATGCTAAACTCACCGTTACATCTAACTTCTCCAAGGCAAAGAGTTGATGATCCACCTGAACAGACCATAGAAGTTTATCTGACCCATCCATCAGTTTCAGGGTTCCTGTTCAAAGAAGCAACCAACAAAGCTTTACTCATTGGCCATCTGAACTCCAGTTAGCAATGTATTAGAATCTTTGGACAGAAATAGTAGTATTGATGAACGAATCCGGAAAACAAAAGGAGGTTTATCACCTTTACATTGTCAAGACTGGGCAACAGTGGAAACAGGCCCTTTGGCCTAACTTGCCCACATCGGCCAGCATGTCCCAGCTACACTAGTCCCACCTGCCTGCGCTTGGTCGAGATCCCTCCAAAACTGTCCTATCCATGTACCTGTCTAACTGTTTCTTAAACGATGGGATAGTCCCAGCCTCAACCACCTCCTCTGGCAACTTGGTCCATACACCCACCACCCTCATGGAGAGAATATCTGCATTTAATCAAAACTAATCATGAATTAAGAAGTTCTCAAAATTAGTTTAGAGTTCATCAATTTGGCGCTCGCTGCTTGAGTGCCACAAATGCTGCTCGAACATGAAACATCTATTCTGTTTCTTTTTCCACCGATGCTCCTATCTGCTGAGTGTTTTCAGCATTTACTGGTTTTATGTCACGTATCCTTTCCTGGGATTAACTTGCTTTACATCATTAAGGCTGGAGGAAATGGAAACTCTCATTAGGACTGTAATACAGGGCTTTAAACATGGGAATGGCAATAATTACTTGCGTGTGTGTACTGGGTATCGTCATTGTGAGATCAGAATATCAAGTTTAAGTTGTTTTGGAGGATCCATGTCTTTTCATTTTAATCCTCATCATTTCAATGTTGTGTAATACACAGCAGCTACTACCGGACACACTGTTGGTCCTAAACATCTACAGGTGCACGGTAGAGAGCATTCTGACTGGTTGCATCGTGGTCTGGTTCGGCAACTTGAACGTCTGGGAACAAAAAAAACTACAAAACGTTGCCACCACTGCCCAGTCCATCACCAGCTCTGACCTCCCCACCGTCGAAGGGATCTATCGTAGCCGCTGCCTCAAAAAGGCAGCCAGCATCATCAAGGACCTACACCATCCTGACCACACACTTATCTCACCACTGTCATCAGGAAGAAGGTACAGGAGCCTGAAGACTGTAACGTCCAGATTCAGGAACAGCTTCTTCCCCTCAGCCATCAGGCTATTAAACACAACGAATAAGCTACGAGCTCTGAACTGCAAAAGACTATATATTAGTTATTTGCACTATATTTGTTATTTATTGAACTCTTTCTTTTTTCTGTATATACAGTGTTTACATATTCACATATTCTGTTGTGCTGCAACAAGTAACAATTTCATTGTCCCGTCCGGGACATATGAAAATAAAACACTTTCGACTCTTGGTTGGATGCTTATGATCCAGATCATTACACTAAAATTCTTTTTTCTCTCTCTAGTTCAAGGAGAAGCACATCAAGCTCTCTGAAAATTCCTGTTCCACCGTGTTCTGAACAGAAAAAGTGGTAATTGAACTAATTGAGACACTCAAATTGAACAATTAATTGCAGCCCATAATATTAATTTTGGTGGTGAAGAGGAATGCTGTGTCCAGCCAGGAAGTGATCTGCAAAACAGATCATTGAATAGGATGAGACTGTCAGAATAACCCTGCAGCCAGCTGTGTTGTCCAAGATACAAGCCTCTCCCTGCTGCAACACACCTAGCCACCAGCATATGTGGATGGCAAGGGATTCACTTTTTTTTGTTGAAATAGCTACTAATTAAGAAACTGCACACACTAAAAAGAAGGCTCTTTGGCATTTCACTTTGCTCGAATTGAAATAGGTTTATTGGACTATTCTGCATTTAAATGCTTAACTAAATAAAACTGAATCGACATAATTACCATCACCAAGATACTCTTTATCAATGTCCTCGGGATCATAGTTGACCAGTTTATGGTCAACTATGACCATAGTTGCAGCGGTAGAATTGCCGCCTCGCAGCACCAGAGACCCGGGTTTGATCCAGACTACAGGTGCTGTGCTGTCTGTACGGAGTTTGCACGTTCACCCCATGATCTGCGTGGGTTTTCCCCAGGAGCTCCAGTTTCCTCCCACACTCCAAAGACGTACAAGTTTGTAAGTTAATTGGCTTGGTAAAATTATAAATTATCCCTAGTGTGTGTGTGGGAAAATGTTGGTGCGTGGGGATCGCTGGTCGGCACAGACTCGGTGGGCTGAAGGGCCTGATTCCACGCGGTATCTCTAAAATAACCTAAAGTTCAACACCATCCAGGACAAAACCGCCCTTGAATGGCACAGTTGTTCCACATTTATTCCCCTCACAGCAACATACAGTGGCTGCAGCCGGCACCATCTGCAAAATGCATGTCAGTGACTGGCTTTACTACCCTGACAGTATCACTCGAACTTCTGACCCCTACCTCTAAGGACAAGGGCAGCAGACTCATGGGAACGTAACTAATAGCAGGTTCCCCTCCAAGTCAGACATCGCCCAGACTTGAGAATATTCTGCCATTTCTTCATCGTCACAGGGCTGCTGCCGTAGAACATAACACGTAGAAATGTGCAGCACAGGAGCAGTCTCTTTGGCCCACAATATCTGTCAAACATAATGCCAAGATAATCTGATCTCATCTGCCTGCTCATGATCCATATCCCTCCATTGCCAGCACTGTATGGAGCATTCCCAGCATGCAGCAGCACTGCCAGAGTACTTCAGCAGAAGTTTCACAGCAGTCTGAGATATTGGCTCAGCATCACTTTACTAAAGGCCAATAAGAATACTTATGTAATGCTGCCTTGTCACAACATCCATATCCTGAAAAATTAATTTAAAAAACCCGGTAACCCATTTGCTTACGCTCGGCCACCATTCTCCCAGGTTTTCTGAACCACAATACTCATCTTCATGGACACTCCACTGCAGCCAAACACAGGGTTCATCTGACATAATCCAGGCGATTCTTCATAATATAAATATTTTTCTAAACTATTCACTATTTTCATACACACCTCAAAAATGTAAAATTAGTTATACAATAACACTAATATAGATTTATGCATACATTCTATAATGTTATTCTTACCATCCAGAGTGCATAGTGCAAACAAACCAGACTTGGATGCATCATCACAAGGGCCTATGGAAAAAACAATAGTAAATTAGTTCATATTAATTCAATTGAATATTGCTTTTGATGTCCATTGGGTTACTAATGCACGGTACCATGGTTACAATCAAGTTCTAATTGAACAATTTGATGGCTTACATGCTGACTGAAATATATGAGTGTGGTTCAAGTGGCTACTGCAAAATGCTTGCAGCCTCTTGCATAATTAACAATGCTACTTAAACTGTCTATTATATTCTAGCCTTAGCTAATAAATCCAGAGAGCAAATTAAAATTCTTCCCAAGAGATTGCTTGAATATTTGTGCAGAATAACACAGGGTATTGCTTAAATCAGGATCCATTGAGCATTGAGCATAATAGGTAGAGTAATATATTTCAATGAGACACAAGGAACTGCAGATGCTGGTTTACAAAAAAAAAAAGACACAGAGTGCTGGAGTAACACAGCAGGGGTCAGACCGCATCTCTGGAGAACATGGATAGATGATGTTTCAGGTCGGGAAGGTGGGGTATGACGAAGGGTCCTAACCTGAAAAGTCACCTATCTATGTTCTCCAGAAGCGCTGCCTGACCCACTGAGTTACTCGAGCACTTTGTGTGTATGTGTATTTTTTTTTAAATACATGTCAATACTCATTTGGAGCATATTAATACGGTCCTTTATTAACAGGCATGCCTTGCTGGTATGATTTGTTATTTTATCACACCATAAGTATTTACAATGTAATGAGGAACACCAAAAAATTGTCTAACTTCAAATCCCAGTACACACTAGCCAGACCTGAGGGGATCTTTTGGTTGACCAAGTTACCATTAGTTATTAAGATTTAGTATCCATAAGAACGATTAAGTAATATCTATGTATAACGGTATTTATTAACTATACAAAGATAAGTATCTAGCAGTGTCTTCAACTTAATCTGATCGCTGGGAAGGGCAACAATGGTCCACTGACTTACCTCTGTTTATGCTGCCAATCAAATGAGTAGAAACATTCTTATTATGAATGCGGCCTGAAGTCTGATGTAGAATTACATCCCTAATGAGGCCCTCACTGCAAGGGTAAAACAGATATTGTCAACATTCAAATTAGGTAATTTAACAAGAGACAGAGTCGTTCTGTAATGAGCAACACTGCCACAAGGTAAACAAGTTTCATTCTCGCCTGTATTCACTATACATTAAAACAGTCACAGAGTAGAACATAGTCATACCACATGGAAACAGGCCCTTTGGCCCAGCTTGCCTATGCTTTTCGTGCAAACCAGCATCTACAGTTCCTTGTTTCTACATTCTATGGTCAGGTAGCATCTGTGGACGACATTTGGCAGGCAACGTTTCAGGTCAGGATTCTTCTTCAGTTCACTTCCTCTGCAGATGCTGCCTGACCCATTGAGTTACTCCAGCACTTTGTGTGTTTTGATCATCTGCAGTTCATTGTGTCTCCATAATATTAATGGAACTCTTCTGCCACATAGTGGCAGAGGGATGTTACTGCAATGTAATGGAAATCGCTGCTATAAAGGCTTAGAAGCACAGGATAGAACAGAATATAATACCCAAAGATTACCCCTCTTAACGCACGGTTTTAAAACAGATTCAGCACAGCAAGAGAGAAACACGAGAGCAGATTTTAAAACTATAGTAAGGTGCAGTGGGAAAGAAAGCTTGCAATGTATTTATCACAGCACTGAGAAGCAGACTACATTTTTCATCAGTAGTTTGTCGAGCTATACTGTCAATTCCCTTTGAGTTTTGCCCATGCAAACTTCTCGTTACTTTCTGGACTTTCACAGAAAATTAAAAGAGTTTGGGTTTTTTTTGGATGCGTTACATTCTCATGACATTCCAAAGTATTTCTCCAGTGATAATTTGTGAACAATGTTTTAGTTTTGAGCACACCAAGAGCCCATAACTATCCATTAAACCTGACATCTACAGATGCTGGAGGGCATTCCCCTTCAGCCAAAATGTATTTGAAGGTCGCATACACCCTGGACTGCGTTGTAGCTGCAAGTGTTCAGGAAACAGCGTTGCTGATTCTGTGAAGGCAGATCCTGAGAACTGGGATTCTTATGGGCCTGTCCCACTTAGGCGATTTTTTAGGCAACTACAGATGACTAGTTTGTCGCCACGTATTCGCCGGTGTTTGCCGGGAATGGTCTTCTCAGTCGCGCAAAAAAGTCGTGGCGTCTTTCTGGTCGCCGCTAAATTTTCAACATTTCGGCGACAGTGGGTTTGACGCCAATGAGCGCAGCTTGACCTCCTGACGTAGATGCTGTCGTAGGTTGTCGCCAGGGTGACGTAGGTTGTCGCCGGTTTTTCGGCGACCTGCTACGATTGTGACAGTCACCGGCAGTTGCTAGAAAAATCACCAAGTGGGACAGGCCCATTAGGCTCTTGCAAGGAGTCAAGAATCAAGAGTGTTTTATTGTCATATGTCCCAGATAGAACAATGAAATTCTTACTTGCTGCAGCGCAGCTGAATATGCAAACTTAGTATATGTCAAATGAGAGAGAGAGAGAAAAGAAAAGCTTTTCCAACTATGACACATAGATAGCCTGACGGATAGGAAGAAGGGTCCCGGCCCAAAACGTCATCTGTCCATTTCCCTCCACAGATGCTGCCTGGCCCGCTGAGTTTCTCCAGCAGTTTGTATTTTGTTCAAGGTTCCAGCAGCTGCTGTCTCTGGAGTCTCCTGATCATCTTGGTATGTATTTTTCATACATGACAGCGTTAATTAAGTACGACTTGACTGAGTGCCATTCCAGGCTGTTGTTCATTTTTATCGGCTTCATTCAGATTTATCCAAGCTCTTTATGACTTTGTAAACCTCGATAAGGTCAGCCTTGTACGCTCCAAAGGGAGAAGTCCTAGCCTCAACATCTTCCTATAACTTAACCCGCAAACATAGGCCTAATGCTGACGATAGACAAAAATGCTG
This sequence comes from Raja brachyura, assembly GCA_963514005.1. Next base: position 44,731,459 of record OY740800.1, on the reverse strand, counting down.
GAGAAACTCAGCGGGTGAGGCAGCATCAATGGAGCGAAGGAATAGGTGACATCACCTATTTCTTCGCTCCATAGATGCTGCCTCACCCGCTGAGTTTCTCCAGCATTTTTATCAACCTATGATTTTTCCAGCATTTGCAGTTCCTTCTTAAACATTTCGCCTACACCACATGTTGATGGATCTTTTCTGCACTCTTTCAACTTAATGACTTCCTTCCTATAGCTGGGCAACCTGAAATGAGCACAGTACTCCAAGTATGGTCTCACCCATGACTGGTACAGTGCAACATGATGTCCCAGCTTTTCTACTCTATGGCTTTCCCAATGAAGGCAAGTGTTCCAAGTGCACTGCAGTGCACTGTCCACCTGTCTCATTACCTTTATGGAGTCATGCACTTGTACTTCCAGATCTCTCTGTTCTGCAACACTCTCCAGAGTCTGAAGGGTCTGGACCCGAAACCTCACCCATTCATAGAAAACATAGAAAATAGGTGGAGGAGGCCATTTGGCCCTTCGAGGCAGCACCGCCATTCATTGTAATCATGGCTGATCGTCCCCAATCAATAACCCGTGCCTGCCTTCTCCCCATATCCCTTGATTCCACTAGCCCCTAGAGCTCTATCTAACTCTCTCTTAAATCCATCCAGTGACTTGGCCTCCGCTGCCCTCTGTGGCAGGGAATTCCACAAATTCACAACTCTCTGGGTGAAAATGTTTTTTCTCACCTCAGTCTTAAATGGCCTCCCCTTTATTCTAAGACTGTGACCCCTGGTTCTGGACTCGCCCAACATTGGGAACATTTTTCCTGCATCTAGCTTGTCCAGTCCTTTTATAATTTTATATGTTTCTATAAGATCCCCCCTCATCCTTCTAAACTCCAGTGAATACAAGCCTAGTCTTTTCACTCCTTCTATCCAGAGATGCTGCTGCCTGTCCTGCTGAGTTACTCCAGCGTTTTGAGTCTATCTTTGGTGTAAACCAGCATCTGCAGTTCCTTCCCACACTTTCCAGACCTCTACCATTTACTTTGTAAGTTCGGCCCTGGTTTGACAAAACCAACCCTTGTGATTTTGGAGGTGGAGTGCCACTACTAAGCCAAAGCCTCACTCCTGTAGTTAAAGCAAATTGGTTAAAAGTAATAACCCCATCAGCAAGCTTCAGAAATGAATGTTTAATGTATGTTAAATCTGAGGAGGAGAAACAGCATGGAAGGGGAAAACCAACGTTGAATTATAAATCTGACATGGTAAAATACACGGGATTGCATGGAAATTAAGCAAGACTCTTAAAGATAGTGGAGTCAGGGGATATGGGGAGAAGGCAGGAACAGGGTACTGATTGGGGATGATCAGCCATGATCACATTGAATGGCGGTGCTGGCTCGAAGGGCTGAATGGCCTACTCCTGCACCTATTGTCTATAATAATATTTATCATTTCAGCATGTTCTCCTTAAAAAGCAGTTGCGCACTCATCTTGAAGAAAGCACAATTGCCTTTTAAGGAGACCACTCTGAAATGGGAAACATTACAACTTCCACACAATTGATGTCTATTTCAGCTATATAATTCCTCTTTGGAGTTCCCACCCATGTCATTTCTCAACACCGAGTTCATCTCTCCAGCTGACAAGAAGAGTTCTGTGCTTGAGGAACTTGCATGGAGAGGGAGCCTTCACAGCAATACCCATGTCTAACAGATGGGCCAAGATCATTTCACAGCGAGTTGCTGATTCAAGTGAATTTTGTGTCTCATGCATACTCAAATGATAGCAGGGCATGTCCTTGAGATGTATCTTGCCACATTTATCTTCCAAGCTGACTACTTCCTGACAGGAAGGGAAATCTTAGATCGCGAAGATCGTGCTATCAGTTCGGATTGCTGCAATTCTCAATGTCATGTCAGCAAAAAGAAAAACAGATAATAAGTAGTTAAACAACAAAATAAGTGAAAAGCTCTTGGGTGAATGTAAATAAACCAAACCAAAAAGTCTTAAAAATGTCAATAAACTAAAAGCCCTGTCCCACGGTACCAGTTCATTCCAAGAGCTCTCCCGAGTTTTAAAATAAATCAAACTCGTGGTAAGCACGGAGAATGAACGTAGCGGGTACGTTGGAGCTCGGGGATGGCTCGTACCGCTAACGGCAGGTACTCGGGAAGACTCGCTAACGGCAGGCAAGCACGGGAAGACTCGTGAAAATTTTTCAACACGATGAAAAATGTCCATGAGAGCCCCGAGTACCGACAAGTGGCCATTACCGTAAATCTCAAAGTTCAATTCAGGGCAAACTCGGGAGAACTCTAGGAATGAACTCGTACCGTGGGACAGGGGTATTAAGCAAATGAATTCTACACTAGGAAATCATTGCTCCTAGCGATGGTTGCACAAACATTGATCTTATGTTCTTGCTAAAAAAACCATCAAATTGTAAGGAAATAGATCCCTAATTCACTTTCATGAATTTTGTAAATTAAGTGAACTTTTATAAATACAGCTACCTTCGATGGCATCATTGTCTTGTTGGAAACAGTTGCAAAGCGTGTCCCATGCACAATCCCAGAGCTCAGACATTAAATAGGATAACATTAGAAAAACATGAGATGATTTTATCTTCTAGCTGGAGGAAAAGAAGAATGAAAGGTATGAGCTTGTGCTTTACACTGAATTTGGTCTTCGACCTTTGGAAAGTTACCTGTTGGATGTTCCCGATGGATTTCGTTTTGGTACTTTGTCTTGATCCAACTTCCAGGTGCAGAGTAGAACCGCATATGCACAGCCTGGCTGTGAGACCATCAGCTCAGGGGACCCGTCAGACCCTGCATTCACTGTGAGGCTGTCGACCTGTCACAACAGAGGCAAATTATTCAGGCAGCATACTGTAAAGCAACCATGTGCAAACAGTATTTTCCTCACTGCCTTCTGGCTGAGGAAAGTAAATCATGAGGATGTTTCACAGACTCCCCAACAAGGTGAGTCAGTGAGCCACAAAACCTCAGATGCATGCATTTTTATTTCATGTTCCCCCTTTACTTTATTATTCTGCTCCACCTTGTATCCAGAACTTATCTAGTCTCTTCTGCATCATTCTTCCCTTCCTCCCATTCAATTGGTGACAAGGCTTTCAATTGCCCAGGTCTCACACTTTGGGATTCCTCACCCAAATCCACTCCCTGAGTTTTAGCCCACCTGTGTGCAAATGCTGTCTTGCCTCTAACAACAGTGGCACAGCGGGTAGAGCTGCTGCCTCACAGCGCCAGAGACCTGGGTTAGACCCTGACCCCGGGACCTCGAGTTTACACCGTCTCGCTGACCGGGTGGGTTTCCTCCAGGTGTTCTGGTTTCTTCCCACATCCCAAAGACATGTGGTTTTGTAGGTCTATTGGCCCTCTGTAAATTACCCCTAGTGTGTGGAAGAGGGATAACATGGAACTAGTATGAATGTGCAACTAATGGTCAGCATGGACTCGGTGGGCTGAAGGGCCTATTTCCATGCTAAATCTCTAAACTAAACACTAGCTATATAGAGTATTAATATGACCTAGATTTGGAAATGTTATTACATCGTTGCATTATCTTTCTTAAAACGATACTTGGTTGAGCATATTTTTCTAAATTATTCTTCTAACAAGAACCTTGGAATATTCTCCTGTACCTTATGATAACAGGTTACGAATCCATACCTGGCCTTCCAAAAGCCATTTTTTCAGCAGTACCAGCTGTCCGGAACAATCAACCGAAGAGTCTTCCCATCGAAATGCTCTGACAACACGGTCAGTGTAACCTACCACCATTTCACACTTTCCATCTCCGTCTGCATAAAGAAACAAGTGATTTCATTATGTAGGAACAAGGAACTGCAGACGCTGATTTACACAAAAGGGCACACTTGCTGGAGTAACTCAGCGGGTCAGGCAGCATCTGTGGAGAACATGGATAGGTGACGTTTCACGGAGTGCTGGAGTAACTCAGCGGATCAGGCAGCATCTGTGGAGTGCATGGGTGGGTGATGTTTCAGGACGGGACCCTTAGTTGTGAGAAACCTTTCTGCTTACTTATTTATGTACTTTTAAAATCAGTCTTCTTATGCTTCCAAAGGGTTTGCCCCTTTTAAACCAACTCATGAAACAAAGAGTAGCTGGTATATCTATATCTTCTACATATTGCTTGATAATAGATAGACCAAAAAAGTATGATCTTCCCTCATTGAGGCAAAATACCCCCCCCCCCCACCCCCCACATTTGCTGGACCCCTCCCCCCTCCTCCACCAGTTGCTGTGACACCAGTATAAAGGGGTGAGAGAGGGACTGGTATGTGATGGAGAGGGAAATAAACTGAGGGAGGATGGGCAGATGGAGACAAGCGGGAAGAGGTTGATGGGGTCTAGAGACAAAGGCTGGCAGATGATTCCATGCTGCACCTTTCCATCAATGCCTTTGTGGCTCCACTGATTTTTTAAGACCATGAGACGTTTAAATATATTGCTAGAATTACTCTGTTACTCACTGTTCCTTGAAATGAATCATTTTACAACAAATCTAAACCTTTTCACCTTCTTGACTTGAGTTGATCACAACAGTAGTTTCCTTCAACTCACCGATGTCACTAATGAGCATCACCTTGGTGTTAGCAGGGATGTGCTGCATGTAGAACGCTTTCTGTTCATCACTAAACAGGCAGTCGTGGTGACCCGAGGTGTCTGCCTTGGTTGAGACGCTGCTGAGATCAAAGATATGGAACCAACCCTCAGCTCCCACAGCTACAACAAAGTTCTGGAAGAAGGGACAAAAATGTAATCTTATTAAAAGTTCTATGCTTAATCATCCTCTGTCATCTGTGATGTACATCAATGAACTGGACAAAAAGGTAGATGCGTTGGTTAATAGTTTGCAGACAACAACAAAAATAGGTGGAATTGCAGGCAGTGAAATTTTGTGATTTGATTGTTACTTCTGTTGATTCATTTGCTGAATTTTACAAAAATGCTAATTTTGGTAGAAAGATCAGCACTTGATCTTGAGTAGTACAGAGTAATACAGTCTTTATTTTTTTCCGATTTACTCCCCTTCTGTTGAAAATACATCAATTTTAATTATTAATTGCCTTTCCACAGATGCTGCTTAATGTATTGCCAAAGAAGCGTACAGCACGAAGCAGGCCCTTCGGCCCAACTCATCCATGCCGACCAGGTTTTATAACTGAACAAGTCTCATTGCCTGCCTGTGGCTCATATCCCTCAAAACCTTCCCTATCAATGTACCTGTCTAAATGTTTTCAAGAGAGAGTTAGATTTAGCTCTTGGGGCTAACAGAATCAAGGGATATGGGGAAAAAGCAGGAACGGGGTACTGATTTTGGATGATCAGCCGTGATCATATTGAATGGAGGTGTTGGCTCGAATAGGGCGAATGGCCTCCTCCTGTACCTACTTTCTATGTTTCTAATGTCTTTCAAACGTCGCCATTGCACTCACCTCTACACCTTCCTCTGGCAGCTTGTTCCATATAAACATTACCCTCAGTGTAAAAAACTTGCTCCTCAATCTCTTTATTCTTTCCCCTCTGATCTTAAACTGATGCCCTCTAGTTCTGGACTCCTTTGCCCTGTAAAAAATGCTGTGACCATTCATCATACCTATGCATCTGAAGATGTTGTACGGTATATCTCTACAATTTAACTCATTAAGGGCCTGTCCCACTTACGCAAATTTTTTGACAACTGCCAGTACCCGTCATAGTCGTAGCAGGTGGCTGAAAATTTTCAACATAATGACATTTTTCAGCTACCTGCTGCGCCTATGACGGGTGCCAGCAAGTTGCTGAAAAAAATTAAGTGGGACAGGCCCTTAAGTTTCTCACGTTCCAGAGCACAAACGTCCTGGCTTATCTAGCCTATTCCTATAACCCAAACCCTCGAGTCCTGCTAACATCATGGTGAATATTTTCAGCACCTTTTCCAGCTTAATCACATTTCTCCTCTAGCAGGGCAACCAGAACTGGACCCAATACTCCAAATGTGGTCTCGCCAATCCTGTGTGCATCTGTAGCATGACGCCCCAACCCCCTATACTCAACATCCTTACTGACGAAGGCAACTGTGCCACATATCTTCACCACCCTGTCTCCCTGTGTTAACATGCTCAAGGGCCTGTGGACCTGTACCCCAAAGTCTCGCTGCTCCGCAACACTATCCACTCTTGTGTCATTTACTGTGCAAGCCTGGCCCTGGTTTGACTTGAAAAAAATACTTTCCCCCACATTTATCAGTGTTAAATTCCATCTGCCATTCCTTGGCCCACTTCCCCAGTTGATCCAGATCTGTTCCTAAACGTAGATAGCCTATGTTACTGCCCACAATACCACCATTTTTGATGCTAAAGGCATTTTAACTATCCACATTGTCATCCAAATCATTAAAATGGATGACAAACAACAGTAGAGCCAGCACAGATTCCTACAGGATACCACCACAATCAAGGCTCCACTATTAACCTATAACTCATTCCACCAAGCTAAGCCTGAATCCAATTGGCTAGAGCACTCTAAATCCCATGTGATCTAACCTTCCTGACTAGTCAACCATGCGGGTCCAAATAGTCAATGTCATAATTTACCCAATTTTGTTGACAGGTTGGGGGAGTGGGCAGATGCATGGCAGATGAAGTTTAATGCGGATAAATATGAGGTTATCCACTTTGGTAGCAAAAACAGGAAGGCAGATTACTATGTAAATGGCGTCAAGTTGGGAAAAGGGAAAGTACAATGGGATCTGGGGGTCCTTGTACATCAGTCTGTGAAAGTAAGCATGCAGGTACAGCAGGCAGTGAAGAAAGTTAATGGCATGTTGGCCTTTATAACAAGAGGAATCGAATATAGGAGCAAAGAGGTCCTTCTGCAGTTGTACAGAACCCTAGTGAGACCACACCTGGAGTATTATGTGCAGTTTTGGTCCCCTAATTTGAGGAAGGACATTTTTGCTATTAAGGGAGTGCAGTGTAGGTTTACAAGGTTAATTCCTGGGATGGTGGGACTGTCATATGCTGAGAGAATGGGGCAGCTGGGCTTGCACTGGAGTTTAGATGGATGAGAGGAAATCTCAATGAACCATATAGGATTTTTAAGGGTTTGGACACACTAGAGGCAGGAAACATGTTCCCGATGTTGGGGGAGTCCAGAACCAGGGGCCACAGTTTAAGAATAAGAAGTAAGCCATTTAGAACGGAGACGAGGAAACACTTCTTCTCACAGAGAGTGGTGAGTCTGTGGAATTCTCTGCCTCAGAGGGCGATGGAGACAGGTTCTCTGGATACTTTCAAGAGAGAGCTAGATAGGGCTCTTAAAGATAGTGGAGTCAGGGGATATGGGGAGAAGGCAGGAACGGGGTACTGATTGGGGATGATCAGCCGTGATCACATTGAATGGCGGTGCTGGGTCGAAGGGCTGAATGGCCTACTCCTGCACCTATTGTCTATTGTCCATTGTCTAAAATAATTACCAAGCTAGCTTCATCTATGAAACCATCACGGACCTGAAAATTACATATTTCTCAAATAAATTAACATTCAATTCAAGGCACGTGACCTACCTTTCCTTTGTTGCAGATGTCTCCTACACCTACGCAAGTCACCTGGAAACAAAGAAAAGGTTAACAAGGTAGATGAAGCCACACTTCTCCACTAACATTAATTCACAATTAGATTTCTTTAGCATATCTACATTTTATTATATCCAATCTACCACATGTCGAATGTTTGAAATGACAGCTCTAAATCTGCCTGTGTTAATAACATTTTCACCTTTCTTGAACAACTCTTTGAAGATGCTTATCCAATTACAAAGACAACCAAGAACAAATTGATATAATTATTTTTTAATTACCATTTGTGTGCCAACAAGTTTGCGTATTTAAAATTGCACATTCAATATGAAAATTTTGTTGTTCAAGCATAACGCCCAAAAAAGTGTTAACTTTAAATCTAAAATACTAAAGACGTAACATATTCTGTAGATTAAGTAATTGCTGCCAGAACTCTGGTTAAAATACACTTGATCTTTATTAAAAAGAAATCGGAGCTCTATTTGTACTTGAAACACTTCAACATAATAATAACAATTACATTCTACATCTTTTATTTCAGTTTCGTGGAAGAGAAAAACTACGCAGCAGGAAATAAATTGCCAGTCACGGACAAAAATCACTTTACACTGTGTTGACCACAAAAAAAAGCGGTCGGTAAAGGTGTCAGGGGTTAAGGGGAGAAGGCATTGAGAATGGGATTGAGAGGGAAAGACGGAACAGCCACAAATGGATGGCAGAGTACGTCCAAATGGCCTCATTCTGCTCCTATAACCTTTGAACTTATAAACCAATTCTGTGCATGTTAAAACTATCATTAATAAGGTACAGAATTGTTGGTACAAATACTTTGTGTATCCGAGCCCTGTTTCGCTAGTCCAAATGTTTGCCACTGCAAAGTTTTCAACTACATTGGTGTTTACTACAACTGGTGTGCACTAAGTGAAACCCAGATGTTAATAATGCTGAAGGACTGAAACTTAATGTGATTTAAGGGATATGACATCTTTCCTTCAAAAAGTGGCACAGTGCTGCGCAATTCTCTGTCAAGATTGATTCAAAATGGGATCCCAGTCAGCGCCTCCCAAGTGGTTTCAGCAGATTCCCCCTCAAATTTAAGTGGCCAGAAAGCCCAGAAGATATCCTGCTGAAAAAAAATCCATTTGCATCATAACATAAATGAGTAAAGTAAAAATAAAAGAACCAAATATCTCATAAACGTGAAGGTGCTCAGGAAAGAAGTTTCCACGGTGGTATCTGAAAGGGGACATGAATGCTTTAGAAAAGTTTGGTTTATTATCATCATGTCTGCTGATTTACAGCAAAAAGCTTGATTGCGAACAAATCAAATCAGATCATACTATACATGAATACCATCAAGCCAAACACATATACAACAGATAGAGCAAAGTGAAAAATACCAGAGTGCAGAATATAGTTTCTCAGCATTGTAGCGTAACAGTTCCATAGAAAAAGTCCAATGTCCACAATTAAGTAGCTTGGAAAATTTCGGCTGTTTGGAAAATCGGGACAGTACTCTAGGTTATGGAAAGATAGTTGAATGGTCTGATAACGGTGCGGACGAAATTGCCCCCGAATCTCGTGGTTTGTTACTATCAAGTTTTTGGATCTTCTGGCCAATGGGAGTGTGGAGAAGATGGATTGACCATCATTATATTCGATGGAGTCACGAATGGGAAGTCTGGTTTGCGTGATGAACTGGGCTACATCCACAAGTCTCTGCAATTTTTGGTGGCCTTCTCTCATCCTCTTAGGTAATGTATTCCAAATAAATCTAAATTTCCCATGGGTCTCTTGTCAATTCATCCAATATGTCACCTGCCTACCCACCCTCTCAATGGAAACAATTCCTATCCCATCGCCTCCAATCAAAATCCTAATTATTTTAAACCCTTTATTTAATCTCCCCATACCCATCTCTGTCTCATGAAGAACAATTTCAAATTCTCTAGGGTCTCAATTCCTTCATTCTGATTACTATCCTAGCAAATCTCTTCTGCTAATTTAATAGGGTGGTGAGAAGGTGGACAGTGCTGGAAAGAAGAACATTAATTGGATTGGCCCATCTTTCCCATTTCAAAGTTTTAGCACATTTGTTTTAGCACATCGAAGATTACAAAGGGAAGAAATGGTGAAAACGAGTCAGCTTGTTTCAGTAAGAAAGGGAAAAAGTGAACAAAAAATCGGATTCATACCATTCCAATGCAAGACCGTGTGATCCATGGCTTACAGTCATCGTTTTTGTATACGTATAGTTTCCCATTGGTATCCCCAACCACCAGTTCATTCAACTGTAACAAAATCAAAAGGAAAGCAGAATGAATCAACACAAGCTTTGATGGAAATGGATACTACTCAAAGGCTTTAAATTAAAATCTGTGTTTAGAGAAGTTAATCAGTAATGACGGAAACAAAACGCTAGAGTAACCCAGATGGTCTGGCAGCATCTCTGGACAGAAGGAATTGGGGACGTTTCGGATTGAGATCCTTCTTCAATGACGCAGTGAGTTGTCTGGCCACAATTTTAATATATACACTTTTAATATCTGGCCTCTGTATTAGCTGAATTCAAAAAGCTTCTGCAAAGAGATGGGCTTTGGCATGTCATTGGTATAATTCCTCAATATAGAAGGGTTTCTGCCTTTAGGTGGTACAGGCTGTAAAGAGGTTTGCCAGACTGTCATTGGTACTACTTGTTCAGAGAGGATTTGGTCTGGCCATGGTAGAGTTCCTGTAAATATTAAGCGATTCTGACCAAACACTGGAGCCCTTTCCTGCAGGACCAGTATCATCTGGTCCTGGACAGACACTGGCATATTTCCTACAAACATGAATGTATCTTGCCTGACGCTGGTAATGTTCCTGCAAATATTAAAGTACCCAGTTAGACTGGTATAGTTATGTAAATATGCTCTGGGACAAGCACTGTTCCTATTAATTTTGTGGGTTCTAAAGTGACATTGGTATAGTTTCTGTCAATGTTACATGATACTAGCTTGTCTTTGAAACTTTTCCTGTAAATATTAAAAGGGCTGGACTAACACAGCTACAAATCCAGTAAACAGTGGTATTCTGGGTTGATAATTTTTTAGCTCCTGTCAATGATGAAAGAGAATAACTGGGTACTGTTGGTATACCCACATCACTCAAAATTGGCATTGTCTCTGTAAATGTAACTGCTCCTTTTTGACATTGGTTTACTTCCTGGAAATATTGAGGCATTATATTCTGCCATTAACACCCTTCCTGTGAACGTTATGGATTGTTTTGACTTTCTTACATATTAAGGACAACAGTTTGATTTTTCCGTGATTATTAGAGGGGCTCTCCAACATTGGTCTTGTTCCTGCAAAGATCAGGTGTTTCAGTGTGTAAGAAATAACTGTAAGATGCTGGTTTAAGTCGAAGATAGACATAAGAGGCCGAAGTAACACAAAAAGGCTGGTGATTCAGGCCTCTTGCTGGTACATTTTCTGTGACCATTAAAGGGCCTCACACAGGTAGGTATCTTGTTCAGATAGGTACAGATCATTTAAACATTACTGGCCTGGTCTCTGTGCTAATGTGATGCTAGAACCCTGGGTGGTTTAGACACACTAAGAACTGCAGCGGCCAGTTTGCAGGACAGAAAATGCTGGAATAACTCAGAGGATTCAGTCTGAAGCAGGATCCCGACCAGAGGCGTCTCCTGTCCACCAACTCCACAGACGTTACCCGACCCGCCGAACCTGTGTGTGTAGGAAGGAACAGCAGATGCTGGTTTATACCGAAGGCAGACCCGACAAGCTGGAGTAACACAGCGGGACAGGCAGTATCTCTGGAGAGAAGGAACGGGTGACATTTCGGGTCAGGGGAAGCGTTGTAGTTTTTTTGTTTGAACGCAGACGACTCACCCCGTCGTTGTCGGCGTCTCCCAGGCAGATGGCCTGTGTGAAGAGGTTGCCGGTGAAGTCCAGCGCCGCTCTCTCCACATAGCTAACGGAGCGCATCGCAGCGCAAGGGGTCGGTGCCGCCGGGCCCGCGGCCTACCTAGACCCGCCCGCCCGCCCGCCGGTCGCCATGGCAACGGGCCTGCTTCACCACGCCGCGATCACAGCCCTGCCTGCAGCAAGTGTCAAGGGGTCAGCCAGGTCTCCAGCACCAGAAGCAGTTCCAACTCACTCACTTATTTTTATCGCCTTGTGTAATTTTGGAGAGAATCTTTGGAATTCTCTACCCAGGTTTGGGTTTATTATTGTGTAGGAAGGAACTGCAGATGCTGGTTTACACCGAAGGGTAGACACAAAATGCTGGAGTAACTCAGTAAGACAGGCAGCATCTCTGGAGAGAAGGAATGGGTGACATTTCAGGTCTGCACCCTTCATCCATTCCTTGGACAGCATCTCTTTTGATGTGTAGGAAGGAACTGCGGATGCTGGTGTGAAGATCTGTTTAAAGCTCCAGTAGTTGTTTCTCAGACCACTAAACTGGTTTAAACCGAAGATAGACACAGAAAGCTGGAGTAACTCAGAGAGACAGGTAGCATCTCTGGAGAGAACGAATGGGTGACGTTTCAGGTCGAGACCCTTCTTCAGACTGGTTAGGGATAAAGAAAACAAGAGATCTAGATTTTTACAAACCAACTGACTCCCACAGCTACCTGGACTACTCTTCCTCCCACCCTGCTTCCTGTAAGGACTCCATCCCCTATTCCCAATTCCTCCGACTACGCCGCATCTGCTCCCAGGATGACGTGTTCCACACCAGGTCATCGCAAATGTCCTCGTTCTTCAGAGAACGGGGTTTCCCCTCCCCCACTATCGATGAGGCTCGCACCAGGGTCTCCTCCATACCCCGCAACACTGCCCTCTCTCCCCATTCCCCCACTCACAACAAGGGCCGAGTCCCCCTGGTCCTCACCTTTCACCCCACCAGCCAGCGCATACAACAGATAGTCCTCTGCCAGTTTCGCCACCTCCAACGTGACCCCTCCACTCGCCACATCTTCCCATCTCCCCCCCTATCTGCCTGCTGCAAAGACCGCTCCCTCCGCAACTCCCTCGTCAATTCTTCCCTTCCCTCCTGCTCCACTCCTTCCCCGGGCACTTTCCCTTGCAACCGCAAGAGATGCTACACTTGTTCCTTCACCTCCCCCATCCACTCCTTTCAGGGACCCAAGCAGTCATTCCAAGTCCGACAGAGGTTCACCTGCACCTCCTCCAACCTCGTCTACTGCATCCGTTGCTCCAGATGCCAGCTAATCTACATCGGTGAGACCAAGCGGAGGCTAGGCGATCGTTTCGCCGAACACCTCCGCTCGGTCCGCAATAACCAACCCGACCTCCCGGTGGCTCAGCACTTCAACTCCCCCTCCCACTCCGTATCCGACCTCTCGGTCCTGGGCCTCCTCCATGGCCAGAGTGAACAACACCGCAAGTTTGAGGAACAACATCTCATATTCCGCTTGGGGAGTCTGCATCCTCTGGGCTTAAACATTGAATTTTCTCAATTCTGTTAACCCAGACTGCTCCTTTCCCCCCACCCCCCCACCTCTCCCTCAGCCCTCGGGCCCTGACATTCCTTCTCCATCTCCCCCCCCCCCCCCCCCAAGTCGCACTAGCTTCTCATTTTCACACCAGAAACAGCTTACAATGGCCTGCTTTCCTTATCACCAATACTTTTTTGCATATCTTTCACTCATTGTTCTTGCTTTATCTCTCCATATCACTGTTTATATCTCCCGTTTCCCTGATCCCTGACCAGTCTGAAAAAGGGTCTCGACCCGAAACGTCGCCTATCTCCTTCACTCCTTAGATGCTGCTGCACCCGCTGAGTTTCTCCAGCTTTTTGTGTAACCCAAGAGATATAGATGATGATGTGGAGAGATAAAGAACTGGTTTTCACACCATACCCTTGTCTCTAGTCTCCCTCTCCTCTGACTCAGTCTGAAGAAAAGTCTCGACCTGAATCGCATTTTATTCCTTTTTTCCAGAGATGCTACCTGTCCCGCTGAGTTCCTCCAGCTCTTTGTGTCTATTTTAGGTTTATTATTGTCAGATGTGCCGAGGTACAGTGAAATGCTGTAGGTAAACACAAAAATTCTGCAGTAACTCAGCAGAAAGCAAGGGTACTTGAAGTTAGAGAAAACAATATTCATATTGCTGGTTGTGAGCTGCCCAAGCGAAATATGAGGTGATGTTCCTCCACTTTGCATGTGGCCTCACTCTGACAGTGGAGGGGGCTCAGGACAGAAAAGTCAGTGTGGGAATGGGAGGGAGGTCATTCTGGTTTCCAGTGGCAAAAGCAGTTCCAGCTTATTAAAGCTCACTTATTTTATCATCTGTGTAATTTTGGAGAGAATCTTTGGAATTCTCTACTGAGGTTTAGGTTCCGTAGAGACCGTTCCCTCTTCAACTCCCTGGTTACCTCGTCCCTTCCACCCAAACCAGCTCCTCGGGTAGTGTTCCCTGCAACCGCAGGAGATGCAACACCTGTCCCTATACCTCCTTCCTTGGCTCCTTCCAGGGACCCGACAGTCCTTTCAGGTGAGGCAGAGGCTCACTTGCACCTCTTCCAACCTCATCTAATGTATCCGCTGTTCCAGGTGTGGACTCCTATCGGCGAGACCAAGCACAGGCTCGGCAATCGTTTCGCTGTACACCTTCGCTCAGTCTGCCTAGACCTACTTGATCTTCCGGTTGCTAAACACTTTAATTCCCCTTACCATTCTCAACTTTCTGCCTGGGACTCCTCCACTTTCAGAATGAGGCCAAACACAAATTGGAGGGACAGCACCTCATATTTTGCTTGGGCAATTTACAGCCAGCGGTATGAAAATTGATTTCTCTAACTTCAAGTGCTTTCAAGAGCAAACCCTTGCTTTTCCTCTCTCTCTCTCTCTGTCCCTTCCCCATCCTAGTTCTCCGACTAGTTTCACTGTCCTCCTGATTAAATATTACTGATTGTATGCCTCATTGTTCCCCTAAGCTAACAATGAACCATTTTTTGGAGAGAATTTCTGAATCTCTCTACCCAGGTTTAGGTTTATTATTGTCACATGTACCAGGATACAGTGTAAGGCTGTGTTTTGTATGTTATCCAAACAAATGTTTAGTTTTAGTTTGTCACGTGTACTGAGGTACAGTGAAAAGATCAGTTAATTCTACATGAATACAATCGAGTCAAACCCAGGCACAATAGATGGGTAGAAAAGAGATTTGAAAGAGTAGAGTAGTTGTGGTCAAAAGGAACTACGAGTTGCTAATTTACAAAAAAAAAGACACAAAGTGCTGGAGTATTGCAGCAGGTCAGACAGCACCCACAAATAAAGTGGTGAACACTGTGGTGTCCATGGTACACAAAAGGCTGGAGAAACTCAGCGGGTGCAGCAGCATCTATGGAGCGAAGGAGATAGGCAACGTTTTGGGCCGAAACCCTTCTTTAGACTGATGGGAGGTGGGGGGGCAGGGAGAAGAAAGGAAAAAGGAGGAGCCCGAGGGCTGGGGGAGAAGTGGGAAGGGGAGGAGACAGCAAGGGTTAACAGAATTGAGAAAATTCAATGTTCAAGCCCGACTCTGGGGGGGCGGGGAGAAGAAAGGAAAAAGGAGGAGGAGGAGCCTGATCTGGGCTTGAACATTGAATTTTCTCAATTCTGTTAACCCTTGCTGTCTCCTCCCCTTCCCACTTCTCCCCCAGCACCCGCTGAGTTTCTCCAGCCTTTTGTGTACCCTCGATTTTCCAGCATCTGCAGTTCCTTCTTTAACACTGTGGTGTCCATCACAGGACTGACCTAGACACAAAAAGCTGGAGTAACTCAGCGGGTCTGCGTTACTTCAGCTTTTTGTGTCTATCTTCGGTGTAAACCAGCATCTGCAGTTCCTTCCTACACAGGTACTGACCTCCCCACCATCAAAGGAATCTACAAGAGACAGCCAGCATCAAGGACCCACACCACCCTGGCCATGCTCCCAATTCACATTGTCAACACACAAAAACATAATTTACACGTACATTACACAGATTCTGATCATTACTGCCTTCGTATTCTTCTTCTTTGACTCTCAATGAGGTTATCAACCACATCGAAAACGCCAAGAAAACGCATCAATGCTGCTATATGACAAATTTTGTAGAGGCATCGATGTGCTTTCCTGGCGTATTGTCGATGTGCATGATAACCTAAGGAAATGTCTCCAATGACTGTATTGATCACTCACAGACAGGTGAGATTAGTTTAACGTGGCATCACATTTGGTATGGACAATGTGCATCGAGGAACCTGTTCCTGTGCTGTACTCTTCTGCGTACATGTACAACTCCTTTTATTCCATTTGCTGGGACACTGATCAATGAAATACAGAAGCTTGAAAGTGCACACCACGAGACTCTGGAACAGCTTTTCGCGGCTGTTATCAGACTTCTGAACGATCCTATAAGGCAGGCTACTGTCCGATTCACCTCTACCCCATTGCCAACATTGGAGTTTATGTCTGGAACTGATGCCCAACAGCAGTGAGAACTATATTCTGCACTCTGTATCTTTCCCTTCGCTCTACCTGTTTTCCGTGAGTTTCTCTTGATTTTAATTCATGTATAGTATTAACTGATTTATTGTGTTTATTACACTGTATCTCTCTATGACTCTAGGTTAGACAGGTACATGGATAGGACAGGTTTGAAGGGATATGGACCAAGTGCAGGCAAGTAGGACTAGTGTAGCTGGGACATGTTGGCCGGTGTGGGCGAGTTGGGCCGAAGGACCTGTTTCCACACGGTATCACTCTATGACTCTTATCACATGTGCTGAGGTACAGTGAAATTATTTTTATTGCATGCTATGCAGTCAGTGGAAGGACTAACGTGATCCATCGATCCATCCATAGTGTACAGATACAGGAGAAGGGAATATCGTGTAATGCAAGATAAAGTTCAGTAACATCCGATTAAAAAGCCTTTCCTATCCATGTACCAAATAATGTCTTTCCAATGCTGTTATAGTATCTGCCTCAACTACCTCCTCAGGTAGCTCGTTCCATATACCCACCCCTTGATGGCAATACGGTTGGAGAAATGTTATTCACATTATTCCCTTTATCATGTGGATGGCTGGATTGTAATCTTTTATTGTCTTTCCATTGACTAGTGCGCACGCAACAAAAGCTTTTCACTGTACCTCAGTACACCTGACAATAAACTAAATTAAAAATGCATGCAGATTATTAAATGAACCCCCTTTCTGTATTTGCCCGGGACCTAATAAACCCCATGTATTTTTCTTCTCCAAACAAATTTGGTCCAACCAGCCCCGACACGGGGTCCGATTGCTGGCGCGGGGGAGCTGACATCCATCTGATGCAGGAGCTGTTCGCCCCAATGCGGAGGGCCCAAACACCGCTGGCTATGGGTCAAGATCATAGAAACATAGAAAATAGGTGCAGGAGTAGACCATTCTGCCCTTTGAGCCTGCACCGCCATTCAATATGATCATGGCTGATCATCCAACTCAGTATCCTGTACCTGCCTTCTTTCCATACCCCCTGATCCCTTTCGCCACAAGGGCCGCATCTAACTCCCTCTTAAATATAGCCAATGAACTGGCCTCAACTACCTCTGTGGCAGATAATTCCAGAGACTCACCACTCTCTGTGTGAAAAATGTTTTCCTCATCTTGGTCCTAAAGGAATTCCCCCTTATCCTTAGACTGTGACCCCTTGTTCTGGACCTCCCCAACATCGGGAACAATCTTCCTGCATCTATCTAGCCTATCCAACCCCTTAAGAATTTTGTAAGTTTCTATAAGATCCCCCTCAGTCTTCTAAATTCTAGCAAGTACAAGCCAAGTTTATCCACTCTTTCCTCATATTAAAGTCCTGACATCCCAGGAATCAGTCTGGTTCCGTCAACGTTCAGTCAACGGCGGGATCGAGGCCCCAGACTGCCGGAGAGCAAATAAGAGAAGAGATTTGAATTTTTCTTTGCCTTCCATCACAGTGAGGAGTGTGGAGGAGTCACTGTGGTGGATGTTTATGTTAAAACGTATTTTGTGTGTTCTGATGCTTTTTATTGGGATGACTCACTTGGCAAATTTAATTCCTCCTGTGCTGCAAAACATACTTGGCTAATAAAGTATTATTGTGATTGTGAATTGCCGTGAAGGGTTTATTTGTGGGGAACCGTAAAAATGCAGATGCTGCTTTTTATTTTAACCAAAGAGAGACACAAAATGCTGAAGTAAATCAGCAGGTCAGGCAGCAACTGTGGATAAAATAGACAGGCAATGCTTGTTCTTCAGAGATGCTGCCTGGCTCTTTGAGTTAGTTACTGCAGCATTTTGTGTGTATTATTTGTGAGGAGGCTGGGGGTGAAGAGGAGAAGCTCCTCTAGTATCTTTGAGGAGAAGTTTCCAGAGCTGCCATGCTGCCATGTGCTGGGGGGGGGGAGGGGGAGGCGGATCTGGGCGCCTCTGGAAGCTTCTCTCCCGCCTTCATCCCCTGCTCCTCCCTCTCTCTCTCTCCCTTCCTTCCTTCCTTCCGCCATCACACGCTCGGCGGCGGCAGCACTAGCTCCACACACATTCATCTCACCTCACCTCCTGCAAGGCTGCCGGCTCCACACAGCCACCATGACCGCGGGCGAAGAGAAGGCCGAGCCGCAGGTGGCGGAGAAAGAGAAGGAGGAGGGCGACGACATCAGCCCCAAGGGCGACGGCGGGGTGCTGAAGGTGAGGCCCTCAGTGTGGCGGCGCCGGGCCGGGCCGCGTTCCGCTCTTTGTCCCACTCGGGCGGGCGGGGCCGATACTCCAGGCCCCAGGAGCGAGGCTGAGGCCTTTCTTTCTGGGCCCCAATCCCGCATTGTTCCCGGCCCCTGCTATCCCCATTCCCCCCTCACTGCGGGCTGAGCGGCCCCCAGCCATAGCAGTACGGTCCCTGCATCCCCCTCCCCACCTCACCCCCTGCCTTCCTCCCTCTCACCCCCTCCCCACCTCACCCCCTCCCCATCCCCTCTCACCCCCTGCCTTCCTCCCTCTCATCCCCCTCTCACCCCCTCCCCATCCCCACCTCACCCCCTCCCCATCCCCTCTCACCCCCACCCCATCCCCTCTCACCCCCTCCCCACCTCACCCCCTCCCCATCCCCTCTCACCCCCTGCCTTCCTCCCTCTCATCCCCTCCCCACCTCACCCCCTCCCCACCTCACCCCCTCCCCATCCCCTCTCACCCCCACCCCATCCCCTCTCACCCCCTCCCTACCTCACCCCCTCCCCATCCCCTCGCACCCCCTCCCCACCTCACCCCCTCCCCATCCCCTCTCACCCCCAGCTCACCCCCTCCCCATCCCCTCTCACCCCCTCCCCACCTCACCCCATCCCCTCTCACCCCCTCCCCACCTCACCCCCTCCCCATCCCCTCTCACCCCCAGCTCACCCCCTCCCCATCCCCTCTCACCCCCTCCCCACCTCACCCCCTCCCCATCCCCTCTCACCCCCAGCTCATCCCCTCCCCACCTCACCCCCTCCCCATCCCCTCTCACCCCCAGCTCACCCCCTCCCCATCCCCTCTCACCCCCTCCCCATCCCCTCTCACCCCCTCCCCATCCCCTCTCACCCCCTCCCCATCCCCTCTCACCCCCTGCCTTCCTCCCTCTCATCCCCTCTCACCCCCACCTCACCCCCTGCCTTCCTCCCTCTCACCCCCTCGCCATCCCCTCTCAACCCCTCCCCATCCCCTCTCACACCCTGCCTTCCTCTCTCCCACCCCATCCCCTCTCTCACCCCTCCCAATCCCCTCTCTCACACCCCCCTCCCCACAGCCGACCCCATTCACTCCCTCCATACTCGGGACCCTTGCAAGAGTACTGCAGCATGTCCATGGCGACCAAGTTGCCCCATCTACACCTCTCTTCCCCCCCCCCCAGAGGCTGCCTGGCCCCCTGAGTTTCTCTTGTATTTTGTCTCATCTACACTAGTCCCACCTGCCCATATCCCTCTAAACCATCCCTATCCGTCCGTGTACTTGTTCAAATATCTTTTAAACGTTGCAACAGCACCTGCCTCAACTTCCTCCTGGCAGTTCATACCCACGACCCATTGGGTGAAAAAGTTGCCCTTCAGGTTCCTATTAAATCTTCCCCCTCACCTGGAACCTCTGCACCCCATTTCTTAATTTCCCCCTACCCTGGGTAATCGACCATGCGCATTCACTGTATCCCCATCGTGACTTTATACATTTTTGTAAGATCTTCCCTTCTTCCTCCTGCGCTCCAAGGAATAAAGTCCTAGACTGCCCAACCTCTCCCTCCAGCCCAGGCCCTCAGTTTTTATCAATATCCTTGTAAATCTTCTCTGCACCTTTCCAAGGGAGGATTTATTTCTGAAAAGAAACTAGTGTCACAAGTACAGTGAAAATCTTCCTTGCAGCAATATTACAGGCATGTAGATTGAGATGACTCTCTAAAACATAAATTATACTGGACATGGGGAAAATAAACATGAGTGCAAAATTACAATTGGAGAACAAATCCATGATAGTGCACAAGGTGGTCCATTGAGTCCCGTTGCAGAGGTAGGATTAGAGTTGTGCAGGTCTGTTCAAGACCTGGTGGTTCTAGAAAATTCTGGCTAGTTCCGGACTGCCGCTTCACTTGTTCAGTGATTGTGGATGCACACTGCTCAGTGATGTTGCTACTGACATCTGTGTCCCATGCACTTCTAGAAGTTTACTGGTGGTCGGAGGAGGAAGGGAAGGGAATAATACCAGTCCCAACCGTCACACTTACCATGCCTTTGTAATGCAATGCATCTGTTCTTGTCTTTTAAAAAATCAATCGTTTTTTTTTCTGGACAAGAAATAAAAACTGAAAACGCTCAGCAGGTCGGACAGACTTTGTGGGGAGTGGAACAGCGTCAAATGTTTCAGTTTGATGACTTTTTAATCGGTTTTAATATTCAATGCACCATCTGCCTTTTAATTTCCATTCAACATGAGTTTAGGCTTGCCTGCTAAGTTCAGACAGATTCCACAGTCTAAATCACCTGTAATTTGGTATAATTTAGTAATCCACTAATGTTTCCTTGAGTGGGAAATGGAAATTGTACAGGAAAAGTTCTGATTTGGGCATAGAACATAGAATAGTACAGCAAAACAACATGTCTTTCAACCCACAATGTCTGCTTAACATAATGCCAATACCACCTTGAACTGCCTGCACATAATTCATATCCTTCCATACCCGTCATTTAGTTTAGTTTAGAGAGTTGTTTAGTTTACAGTGGCCCACCGAGTCCGCGCCAACTAGCAATCCCCGCACACTAACACTACCCTACACACATTAGGGACAATTTACAATTTTACCAAGCCAATTAACCTACAAACCTGTACTACTTAGTAGTGTTGGAGGAAACGTAAGATCCCGGAACAAACCCACGGGGGGAACGTACATACTCTGTACAAACAGCATCCGTAGTCAGGATGGAACCCGGGTCTCTGGCGCTGTGAGGCAGCAACTCTACCGCTGTGCAACCGTGCCGCCCTTTGCCAATCCCAAAATTAAATCTCTCCAAAGAGTGATAGTTAAAATAGCTTGACAAACTCGGATCAAATCTGTATTTCCCAGCTATTTTCAAAAATTTCATTTCTGAAGATTTTCATCCTTTGACAGCTTCAATCAATGTAAAGTCTTCCGTCGTATGAATTATTTAAGAATAATTGGAACATGAAAAAATCAAATATTTTAATTTTGATATATGATTTCCTCAATAGCTTTTCAACATTCAAACTTTCGTGAATGGAAACATTGATCCTAACGTGAAAGTATATTTAACTGATAATCTTTCATGTTTTCTCACAGCTGGTGAAAAAGGAAGGCACTGGAGATGAGACCCCAATGACAGGAGACAAGGTGTCTGTCCACTACACTGGTGTACTCTTGGATGGGACTAAGTTTGACTCGAGCAGAGACCGGGATGAATATTTCACATTTGATCTTGGAAAGGGTAAGAATATTTGACACAAGCGCTCCTTGCATCTAAAATAACACACGCCTGAATTGACTCCGATTCACTTATGTAACTTGACAAAAAATGTCAAGAAACTATTTGCATAACTGTTCAAAATAATTAGCAGAGGCAGGTGAACATCTTTTCAATTTTTTGTGCAAGGTGGGTGGGTTACGCAATTAATATTTAGATGTGCTGCATTATGTGAAGTACTTTAGGTTTTAAAACAATCTTAATTTTGTTATATTTATTATATTTGAACTACAACTTGGGTGATGAATCTATGGAATTCATTGCCAGAGATGGCTATGCAGTCAATGGATATTTTTAAGGCGGAGATTGACAGATTCTTGATTAGTAAGGGTGTCAAGGGTTGAGAGGGAAAGTGACTAGTGGGGTGCCGCAAAGCTCGGTGCTGGGGCCTCAGTTATTTACGATATATATTAATGATTTAGACGAGGGAATTAAATGTAACATCTCCAAGTTTGCGGATGACACAAAGCTGGGTGGCACTGTGAGCTGCGAGGAGGATGCTATGAGGCTGCAGGGTGACTTGGATAGGTTGGGTGAGTGGGCAGGTGCAGTATAATGTGGATAAATGTGAGGTTATCCACTTTGATGGCAAGAACAGGAAGGCTATTAACTGAATGGTGTCAGATTAGAAAATGGGGAGGTGCAACGAGACCTGGGTGTGCTTGTACATCAGTCACTGAAAGTAAGCATGCAGGTACAGCAGGCAGTGAAGAAAGCTAATGACATGCATGTTGGCCTCCATCGCGAGAGGATTTGCGTTTAGGAGCAAGGAGGTCCTACTGCAGATGCACTGGGTCCTGGTAAGACCGCACCTGGAGTATTGCATGCAATTTTGGTCTCCTAATTTGAGGAAGGACATTATTGCTATTGAGGGAGTGCAGAGTAGGTTCGCCAGGTTAATTCCTGGGATGGCGGGACTAACATATGATGAAAGAATGGGTCGACTGGGCTTGTATTCATTGGAATTTAGAAGGATGAGAGGGGATCTTATAGAAACAAGTAAAATTCTTTAAAGGATTGGACAGGCTAGATGCAGGAAAATCGTTCCCGATGTTGGGGAAGTCCAGAACCAGGGGTCACAGTTTATGAATAAGGGATAGGCCATTTAGGACTGAGATGAGGAAAAACATTTTCACCCAGAGTGTTGTGAGTATGTGGAATTCTCTGGCACAGAAGGCAGTGGAAGCCGATGCACTGGATGTTTTCAAGAGAGAGTTAGATTTGGCTCTTGGGGCTAAAGGAATCAAGAGATATGGGGGAAAAGCAGGAACATGGTACTGATTTTAGATAATCAGCCATGATCAGATTGAATGGCGGTGCTAGCTCGAATGGCCTACCCCTGCACCTTTTTTTGCTATGAAAGATAAATCAGCCATGATTGAATGGTGAAGTAGACTCGATGGGCCGAATGGCCTAATTCGGTTCCAAGAACTTATGCTTATTCGGTTCTTAATCCAAACTGCATTAAGCAGCAAATTAATATATAAAGCAGCCCGAAATGGTTACAGAACTAGATGGTACATATTTTCTAGGACTATCTAGCTTAGCACAAACTAATCCAATATTTTTGTACTACATGGTCGGTGCCCAATTTTCATTAAATTACACAATGTCACACTCTATATATGATTACTTAACTTCCCTTTGACAACCGGAATCTAAATGAATTGAGTAGGTGGTGGAGAAACTCACAATATTTAAGAATTATCTAGGTAAGCATGTGAATTGCCAAATGTGGAAACCGATGGTCGATGGTCCAAAATAGTAAATGAGATTAGTATAGGTAGGTACATAGAACTATACATCAAAGGAACGGGCCCTGCTCCCCATGATATCCATGCTGAACGATGCAAGGTTAGACTGATCTCTGGCTGCCAGTGATCCAAAATGCTTGGTAATCAACATGATTGATTACTCGGTACATCAACATGGAGTTAATGGGCTGATGGGCCTGTTTCTGTGCTATATAACCACATGGATTGAATATTATAATTGGAGTATGCATACATCCTCACATGAAGTAGAATAATAACTTTCCTTGTTTGTGACCAGGCCAAGTTATTAAGGCATGGGATATCGCAGTGGCCACCATGAAGATCGGAGAGATCTGCCAGATCATCTGTAAACCAGAATATGCCTATGGCTCTGCAGGCAGCCCACCAAAAATCCAACCAGACGCCACTCTTGTATTTGAGGTGCACTTTCCAAACAATGTCTTGATATTTGTACTATGACCGTTCTTTCTCTTTTTGAATTTTTAAGAATTTCAACTGTGCGGAATGATAAAATATCATTGTTGCAATATGATTAGCTGAGGAACTACACGCCAATCTCACCATGATGTTCTTGGTTGCACAACAGTTACAGTTTTACTGCTGCATGAAGGAGCGGTTATGTAAATTTAAATAGCCCCTTGGTCCCATTCAGAAATGCAATGAAAATTGAGAAAATCAAGGGTGTCTGAAATAAATATTGTAGTCCAAAGGTTCCCAACCTGGAGTAAATTTACCCAGGGGGTAAATTTGTTGATTCTGTATTTGTACATATTTTTCCTCATTGACTGACTGTGTTTGGTTCTTATATACCGGTATCTGTTCATCATAGTTCATAAATAAGTAAAATAACATTGTTATGTGCTGTTAAAGTTTCTAGGGGTAAACGGGACGAAAAAGATGGGGAACCCCTGTTATAGTCTGTTATATTAAGCATGACCAGCCAGATATAGAGTCTTTGGCACAATTTGCCCACATCGACCAACATGTCCCATCTACACTGATCCCACCTACCCATTTTTGGTCCATATCTGTCTAAACCTGTCCTACCCATGCACATGTTTAATTGCTTCTTAAACATTGTCCCTGCCTCCGCTGGCAACTCGTTCCCTACACCAACCACCCTTTATGTGAAAATGTTACCCTGCAAATTTCTATAAAATCTTTCCCCCGTCTTTATACCTATGCCCTCTGGTTCTCGATGGTGTCCACCCGATCTTTTCCTCGTGATTTTGTACACCTCTATAAAATCACCCTTCATCCTCCAGCGCTCCAGGGAATAGAATCCCAGCTACTCAACCTCTTCCTATAGCTCAGACCATCGAGCCCTGGCAACATCCTTGTATATCTTCTCTGCACTCATTTTAACTTTACAACACATTTCCTATAACATGGTGCCCAGAGCTGATACAATCCTCCAAATATCTAAATAATTCCATTATTATCCTTGCTTTTAAGATTGAGCTGTTTGAGATCAAAGCAGAGGATCTGTCTCAGGATGAAGATGGTGGAATCACTCGCCGAATCAGAAAGAAGGGAGAAAGTTATTCCAAGCCTAATGAAGGAGCTTCAGGTTGAAAGTAAGGCTCCTGATTTTATCCTCGTGACATTTTGCACCAGGCTTCTCTCGGTAAGTCACCCGAGTCACCCATGACACGTTATTAATCTGAAAACAACGGTTCTCTCCAGGAAATATAAGAATCCGCACAAGAATATGTTGCCTTTCTCTCCTGAGAATTACATTTTGGACTAATCCTTTTTCCGAAGGGCTTTACAGAGCAACAAGTTTACTTGGCCAGAAATCAATTTGATGTGCATATTAGTGGTGTGCTTATGCAGAAACAAATAAACTAAATCACAGTATTCTACTCTTGTGTTTGACCTGGGATAGAGTTAATCTACACCAATGCCCACTCTTTCCCTTAGAGCGAGTGCCCGAGTCAGAGGGTCATACAGCACGGAAACAAGCCCCTTGAGCCAATCATTCCATGCTGACCAACATGTCCCATCTAAGTTAATCACATTTTCCATTTTTGGCCCATGTCCCTCTAAACCTTTCCCATTATGTGCCTGTCTGGTGTATTATAGTTACCTACTCTGGCAACTCATTCCATCTACAAACCACCCTCTGAGTGGAAAAAGTTGCCCCTCAGATTTCTATTAGTCTCCTTAAATCTATGTCCTGGATTCCCCTATCCTGGGGGAAAAAATCTCTTTGTGCATTCACCCTATTTTTTCACCTCATGATTTTATTGTTGCCTTTATTATACTATAACTTAGATGTACTACAACAACATTTAAAAGACATTTGGACAAGTACATGGATAGGAAAAGTTTAGAGGGATATGGGTCAAATGTGGGCAGGTAGGACTAGTATAGATGGGGACATGTGTATGAAGGAGCTGCAGCTGCTGGTTTAAACCAAAGATAGAAACAAAATGCTGGAGTACCTCAGCGGGACAGGCAGCATCTCTGGAGAGAAGGAATGCGTGACATTTCAGGTCGAGACCCTTCTTCAGACTTCAGTATAGATGGGGCATCTTGGTCGGCATGAGCAAGTTGGGCCGAAAAGCCCATTTCCATTCTGTATGACTGATTCTATTCACTTCCCTATAACCTCAAGCCACAGTTAAGAATGTGCGTTTGCTTTGAGCTCAAAAACGTTCTTAAAGTTTCTGCATATCCTTCCTTTCAGTCCACCTGGAAGGCAAATGTCAGGGTACGATCTTTGACAACCGCGATGTCTCATTCATCATTGGAGACGGTGAAGAACTTCACATTCCTCCAGGCATTGAGAAGGCGCTGCAGGACATGGAAAAAGGAGAAGAAGCTATTATATCTTTAAAACCAAAGTAAGTTTAAACGTCATGGTCCCAGAATTTTTATTTACAGTCCTTCCCAAATTATTTTATCAAGAAACAAAGATGAAGGGCCAAGATTGTAGACATGAGGAACAGCAGGTGCTTCGTTTACAAAAAAAAACACACACAACACTGGAGTAACTCAGTAGGTCAGGCAACATCCCTGGAGGACATGGGGAGGCAGCGTTTTTGATCGGGGGCCTTTCTTCAGACTGATTGGTGGGAGAAGAAAGCTGGAAAAGAGAGGTGGGGGGCAGGACAAAATGTGTAGGGAAGAACTGCAGATGCTGGTTTAAATCGAAGATAGATGCAAAATGCCGGAGTAACTCAGCGGGACAGGCAGCACCTCTGGAGAGCAGGAATGGGAGAGAGGACAAAACCTGACACGGATACAGGTGGGGGGGGGGGGGGGGGGGGCTTGATTGGCACATGGGTGGTCGAAGGCCAGAGATGAAAATAAAACAAAAGGCTGTGAAACAGGGAGAGAAGAGAAATGTGAAGCCAGAGGAAGGGATATAGGTGGAAACCAAGATTGTTGCTTTATCAAGGTTGCTAAAGATAGAATGATCAGGTGTGAGTATTAAATGCCTGATCCACAACTGTGCCAATGTCTTAATGAAGCCACCATGACCAGAAATAAACAGCAAATAAAAATTAAAAGTTATTCTGGTTGGATCTTGAAGAGACTATCCCTGAAATACCTTTCCATTTTTGTCAAAAAAAGTAGTGACCACAGTATACAAATTAGCACAGTCGACAAAGACAGGAAATTATGTGCATGGGTGGGGCCTGATTTGAAGAGATTGCTCCGTTGGGGCTAGAATGATTAACAACCAGATAGGAAGATGTAGAGTCCACTGAGTTGCAAGTTCTAATTTATTGAGCGGCACAGTGGCGTAGTTGATAGTGCTTCTGCCTCACAGCTTCAGAGATCTGGGGTCGACCCTGGCCTCATTTGCCATCTATGCAGATTTTTCATGATCTTCCATGTGGGTTTCATCCGGGTGCTCCGGTCTCCTCCCACATCCCAAAGACGCGCAAGTTTGTAAGTTAATTGGTCTCCGTAAATTGCCCCCAATGTGTAGGGGGTGCCTTCCTTACAATGCAATGTACGGCAGCGATCAGAACTTCTACTGAAGTGTGGATGGCCGTTGGCTCACTAGAAGCTCATTCTCCCTTTGACAGGTCTTGTTTTTGGTCCTGCTGGGGGTCCACAGCCCCCTCCTCACCTGGCAAACCAGGTGGGGAGACGGTTTAGTCGGCGACTATCCGACCATGGAGCAGGTAGCACGGGATGACATGGAACCCGTGGCAGGGGGAACTCCCCCCGACTTGACCTGATAACTAGTGAAGGTAAAGTCTGACGTAACCTCAAAATCGTCGTGATGGTCGGAACTCCCCCCAACCTGATCTGGGGTGGGATAACATTTAACTAGTATGAACTGGTGATCAATTGTCGGCGTTGACTCAGTGGGCCTGTTTCCATGCTGTATCTCTAAACCTATCATTGGTGGCTTGCAAAAGTTTCATACCCCTTGAACTTTTCCACATTTTGTCACGTTACAACCACAAACGTAAATGTATTTTATTGGGATTTTATGTGATAGACCAACACAAAATGGTGCATAATTGTGAAGCGGAAGGAAAATTATACATGGTTTCCAAATTTTATTACAAATAAAAAACTGAAAAGTGTGGCGTGCAAAAGTATTCAGCCCCCCCTGAGTCAATACTTTGTAGAACCACCTTTCGCTGCAATTACAGCTGCAAGTCTTTGGGGTATGTCGCTACCAGCTTTGCACATCTAGGGGCTGACATTTTTGCCCATTCTTCTTTCCAAAGTAGATTGGATGGAGAGCGTCTGTGAACAGCAATTTTCAAGTCTTGCCAGAGATTCTCAATTGGATTTAGGTCTGGACTTTGACTGGGCCATTCTAACACATGAATATGCTTTGATCTAAACCATTCCATTGTAGCTCTGGCTGTATGTTTAGGGTCGTTGTCCTGCTAGAAGGTGAACCTCCGCCCCAGTCTCAAGTCTTTTGCAGACTCTAACAGGTTTTCTTCCAAGATTGCCCTGTATTTGGCTCCATCCATCTTCCCATCAACTCTGACCAGCATTTTGCATAGCGTTTTGCATTTGAAAATTCAATAATCGTTGCAATTGAAACATCTTTACATAATTTCCTGATTACGGTGAATGTATCTTTCACCTAGTGTTGTTTCCATAGGTACGGATTTGGAGAAGCAGGGAACGCAAAATTCAACATTCCACCAAGTGCAAACTTAGTGTACGAAGTTGTGTTGAAGAACTTTGAAAAGGTATAAAGCAGCAAGATCAATGTTTGTGTCCACAGATGTACTGTTGCCATCAGAAATAGAGATCCTGTCACTGTAAATGTCATTGCCAGCTTGCGATGCATTGTCATAATTGTAGTCAAAGTTTTATTCTGTAGAGGGAAAGTCAAGTAAATCGTTAAAGTTTTTAACCTATGTTATTGTGACATTATGGCCAACATTTTATTTAAATGGGTTTTGGTTCTAAACTTTAAAATGAGCTCTTGTGGGGGGGGGGGGGGGTGTTGGAATTTGAGGTTCATCCAATTTAAACAAACTGTTTGGAAGGGGGGGGATTGTCTGAGCAAAGGTTGTTCTTGCCTTAAAGTGTGAATGCCTTTTAATAAGATGCTGCTGGATAATGTGCAGAGGGAGAAAATTGAAACCTAGCTATTCTCACTTAATTGCTTTGCATTTGGACTAAATCGTTTTTGATTTATCAGGCAAAGGAGTCTTGGGAGATGAACATAGAAGAGAAACTGGAACAGTCTGCCATTGTCAAGGAGAAGGGCACCTCCTATTTCAAGGTAACAACATTGTAGCTAAAAAAATCAGCCTGGATAAGTTATATGTACCCTGGTTTACAAAAGGAAGAATTGCAAACTGTAATTTAATGTATAATAGATTTTTATTTCTTCCATCATTAGTGTTCAGGTTTGCATTCAGTAATTTCTGTTTTGCTGAACTGCCATTGTGGCATTTATGATGCAGTGACCAGGGATATTTCCTCCATAGAGGAGATTGCTGACAAATAATTTGACGTGGGCTTCGAGAATCTGTCTCGCAAATCCGCTACGTTTTTTGTTGATGAAATAACGAGGGTAAGTCAGTAGACAATGTCCATGTGGACATTCGCATGGCCTTTGAGAAAGTCCTGCAGGGTAAGCTTGGCTGGAAGATTAGGTTGCTTGGGATCCAAGGAGAGCTAGCTCATTGGATACATCATTGGCTCAATGGTGGAAAGCAGAGGAAGATCTATTTTGTGGATTGGAAGCCTGTGACTAGTGGTGTGCCACAGGGATTGGTGCTGGGCCCATTGTTGTTCACTGTTTATATAAACAATTTGGATAAAAATGTCCAAGACATGGTGAATTAGTTTGCAGATGACACTGGAGATATTGTCACAGTGAACAATGTTATCAGAAATTGCAATGGGATCTTCATCAGCTGCATAAGTGGGCTAAGGAATGACAAATGGCATCCAATACAACTAAGTACGAGGCGCTGAATCATGGGATGTCACAACAGGTTAGGACTTTTGCAGTGTAGGGCCCTAGGAAGTCATAGAGTGATACAGCATGGAACCAGGCCCAACTTGCCCACACCGGCCAACATATCCCAGCAAAACAAGTCTCACCTGCCTGCTTTTGGTCCATATCCCTCCAAACCTGTCCAATCCATGTACCTGTCTAACTGTTTCTTAAACATTGGGATAGACCCTGCCTCAACTACCTCCTCCGGCAGCTTATCCCATACACCCATCTTTGTGTGAAAAAGTTACCCCTCTGATTACTATTAAATCTTTCCCCCTTCACCTTAAACCTATGTCCTCTGGTCTTCGATTCACCTACTATGGGTGAGACTCTGTATATCTACCCGATCTATTTTATACACCTCGTCAAGGAATAGAGGACCAGCCTTCTCAACCCTATAGTTCAGACCCTCTAGTCCTGGCAACATCCCCATAGATCTTCTCTGTACTCTTTCCAGCTTGATCTATAGTATTATAGACAGAAGGACCAAGGAGTACAAGCACATAATTTCCTGAAAGTGCAGTCACACTTGGATAGGAGAGTGAATGTGGCATTTAGCATGCTGGTCTTTATCAGTCAGGTCATTGAGTATAGTAGTTGAGAGTTATGATGCAGTTGAACAACACAGAGGTGAGACAACGGAGTGCTGGAGTAACTCAGCGGGTCAGGCAGCATCTGTGGAGAACATAGATAGGTGACATTTCACAGAGTGCTGGAGTAACTCAGCGGATCAGGCAACATCTCTGGAGAACATGGATAGGTGATATTTCACAGAGTGCTGGAGTAACTCAGCGGATCAGGCAACATCTCTGGAGAACATGGATAGGTGACATTTTGGCTCGGGTCCCTTCTTCAGACTTGACACAAGGAACTGCAGGTGTTAGTTTACCAACAAAAAAAAAAACAAGGATGCGCTTGAAAAGATATTTCTTCACCCACAGAGTGATGTATCTCTTGCATTCTCTACCCAAATGGGTTATGAAGAAGCGACTGCCAAGTCCATTCCTTACAAAGATTAATAGATCTTTAGATGTTAAGGGACTCGGGAGAACTGGACTTAGTGCAGGAAAGGGCCGCTGTAGTTTAAAAATAATTGTGACCTTACTGAAAGGCCAAGCGAACATAGACACCTGAGAGACGTTTGCTTCTATGCACTGGAGGTTGGCATATTTATCTTCAGAAGCTTGTCCATTTTTACCTTCATATGCTGTCAGCTGCAGAGTGAGAAGTGTTACCATTGACACTAAACCCCAGCATCAAAGGTTTGTGAATGATGCATTGTTTAGAGCCAATATTAATACAATTACTCATTATTAAGGCCATGTATTATAACATGCAAAGTACTTTGTTATTGGAGTATGCAAAGTGATTCTTCTCAGTCATGCCAATGCATCAGGAGACTTGGGAATCTCCACATCTAAATTATTTTTAAGTAGAAGCATTGGCATCTAAATAATAAATAGTGTGAGGTGTGAGCTGGATAATGTAGTCGCTGGTTTTAAGATCTTTCTCTCAAAAGGTGAGTATCTGGGAAATGTTTGAAATCTTCACAGTAGTTCTGGAAAACATGCTTTCATCAGAGAATCGTTGCAGTTATATTACATTTTGGTATAAAACACCTGACTGAAGATCATGACAATAGGAGGTAACATTGTGTGGGCAGAAAGTTAACTGGGATTCCATATTTACATAAATGCAGAAGTAAAGAAGATAGACTAGTTTCTCTGTGATGTTAACGTTTAGCACAAACGTTAGTCGTTCAGTTTCAACGTGTAATGTGTCGTGTTCTCTTTGTCGCCAGGATGGAAAGTACAAGCAGGCCACCATCCACTACAAGAAGATCGTGTCTTGGTTGGAACATGAGAGTGGGCAGGCTGAGGAATCACTAAAGCAATCCAATGCCCTGCGGCTGGCAGCCCACCTAAACCTTGCCATGTGCTACATCAAAATGGATGAGAATTTGCAAGCTGTAGAGAATTGTGAAAAGGTGTGTATGCTAACAGAAACCATAACATCTATGGCATGTTCCCTTCATTACCTCAGTTAATGCTCCACTGAGATGTGGTACTAACCTAAGTTAGACAGCCCTTGGGTCAAATCTATTGACCATTTCACAGGGTGCCAACTGATGTGATGAACAAGACACTTCAACTAAGTTTAATACAACTCAATCTTTTTTCCTACTTTTGGCAGCAGTTTGTACAGTTAATTTCACTTGCATCACATTCAGCTCGCTTCTCTTTATTACTTCTTCACTCCCTTAAAACAGTGTCATGTAATTAATCCTCAATATCTTTGCATTTACTTTCTCATTCTAACATCATCGATGTTTAGCAATATCTGATTGTTGGTCCTAAGTTCTGGCACAGACCACGGTTGGGGAAGGAGTTAAATCATGTTTTTAGGACTCAATGTCTTCCTACTCCTGTTATCCTTCAGTGACATTATAATGCAGTCCTGGTTCAGCCCATTTTTCTCATCTTTGTCCTGTAACCACTGGATTATTGGATATTTCGCTGCCATCTTCAACTTCGACCGCCAGTTATGAAGTATTCTAGTAGTGGGCAGTGAGACAATCAAGCAGACCAAAACCAAAGACTGATTCTCCTGACAGTTAGGACAAAAACCACGTTGCCGACCTACCCTTGGAATCGTGGATGTCATTGCGATGCCTGCAGCTTTACAGCCAAATAGCCAGAGTCCCTGTTTGCATCTGGGTGTACATTGTCTCATGCTGGACTGGTCTATCCTGTGAGTAACTCATTATCAGCTCCTTGCTGGTAATTTTTAACATTTCCTGAGAACCAGAGTAACCATCCTTATCGGAGATAGATAAAGCCTCCAAATCTTTATTCAAACTGGAAAAACGGGTCATTCCACTATCTTCCATGGTGTCTGACTACCACACGCCTATTTCACTTCACCTGTAATATGCTGAATATGATGCCAAGGTAAACTAATGTCTAGCTGGCCGCAATCTTGTTATTTGGTCATGCATATAGAGGGTTTGAAGGCTTTTTGTTCCATATCTGTCATGCTGAGAGAATGGAGCGGCTGGACTTGAATACTCTGGAGTTTAGAAGGATGTGAGAAGATCTTATTGAAACATATACGATTATTAAGGGTTTGGACACGCTAGAGGCAGGAAACATGTTCCTGATGTTGGGGGAGTTCAGAACAAGGGGCCACAGTTTAAGAATAAGGAGTAAGCCATTTAGAACGGAGACAAGGAAACGCTTTTTCACACAGAGAGTTGTGAGTCTGTGGAATAATCTGTCTCAAAGGGTGGTGGAGGCCGGTTCTCTGGATACTTTCAAGAGAGAGCTAGATAGGGCTCTTATAGATAGCAGAGTCGGGGGATATGGGGAGAAGGCAGGAACGGGGTACTGATTGGGGATGATCAGCCATGATCACATTCAATGGCGATGTTGGCTCAAAGGGCCGAATTGCCTACTCCTGCACCTGTTGTCTATTGTCTATCAGATAGATGATAGGATAACAGGCTGTAAGATGATTCCTAAAATGAATATATGATTCTGCTTTTATTTCAGGCATTAGAGCTGGATGCAAACAATGAGAAGGCTCTTTTCAGAATGGGTGAGGCAAGGCTTGCCATGAATGATTATGAACTGG
Organism: Raja brachyura; assembly: GCA_963514005.1. Next base: position 44,698,008 of record OY740800.1, on the reverse strand, counting down.
CAAAAGCCAACTTCCAGAAGCTTGTGCAGCTCTACCCCAACAAGGCAGCCAAGGTGCAAATTGGCATCTGTCAGAAGAAAATAAAAGAACAATTGGATCACGAGAAGAAGATCTATGCTAAAATGTTCTCAAAGTTTGGAAATAGCGATACCAAGGTAAGTAATGTTAACAGGCTCGTCATTTAAAGGGAACGCTTACTGTAAATATAAATTAACATACAGTCCCTTCACTTACTTGATATAGACATACAGTGTGGAAACAGCCCCTTCGGCCCAACTTGCCCACACCGACCAACTACACTAGTCCCACTTGCCCAGATCCCTTTAAACCTGACTTACCCATGTACCTATCTAAATGATTCTGAAAAGTTGCAATAGTACCTGCCTCAACTATCTCCTCTGACAGCTCGTTCCATACACCCACCACCCTTTGTGTGGAAAGAAATACCCCTCCGCTTCCTATTAAATCTTACCCCCCCCTCACCTCCGGTTCTCGATTCCCCTACTCTGGGCAAGAGGCTCTTTGCGTCTGCCCGATCTATTCCTCTCATGATTTTGTACATGATGATGCAGTAAGTCACGTTGGGATATGCTTTTAGCAATTTCAAATAATATTTAAACATTCTAGCTTTGTTTCTGTCTTGACAAAGCAAGTTTTCTGAATGGGAAGGTGCTAGTGACGATTGTTTGTGTGCTGGTCCCAGCGGAGAATCTACTATCATCCAATATAATACCCCCCTCCCCCCTTCTACATCTCTTTTCCACTTGTAAATCTATTCCTATTTTGAGCTACCTTTGGTACTTCTGCTTGTCTTACTTGTATTCATGTGTAGACAAAAATGCTGGAGAAACTCAGCGGGTGCAGCAGCATCAATGGAGCAAAGGAAATAAGCGACTTTTGTGAAGAAGGATCTCGACGCAAAACGTCGCCTATTTCCTTCGCTCCATAGATGCTGCCTCCTCACCCGCTGAGTTTCTCCAGCATTTTTGTCCACCTTCGATTTTACAGCATCTGCAGTTCCTTCATAAACATGTATTCATGTGTAGGTAGCTTACAACCCAATGTATGAACGTTTAATTCTCCAATTTCCCCCCCCCCCCCCCCTCTTTTTTCCCCTCCCTCTCCTGTGCCTCAACAAGGCGTCCAACCACTTCTTCCACTCCCCTATTCCCCTTCCCCTGTTCCCTTCACCTATATCCATTTCTCTGGCTTCACATTTCACTCTTCTCCTTATCTGAAACTCTTTTGTCTCCTTGTTATCTCAGGCCTTCGTCCACCCACCTGCCTATCAAACCCCTCGCCTGTATCCACCCATCACTTGCCAGGCTTTGTCCCACCTCAAGTCCCGCTTTCTCCCCTCACCCACAATCAGTCTGATGAAGAGTCCCAACCCATGATGTCACCTATCCTTGTCTTCCAGAGCTGCTGCCATACCTGCTGAGTTACTCCAGCACTTTTTTTTTGTAAACCAACCTTGTTGGTTCCTCTAGAGACACAGGGAACTGCAGATGCTGGCTTACAGAACAAGACGCAAAGTGCTAGAGCAACTCAGCGGTCAGGCTGCATCGCTAGGGAACATGGATATGTGATGTTTCAGATCAGCATCTCCTCCACAGATGCTGCCTGACCTGCTGAGTTACTCCAGCACTTTGTGTCCTTTTTAATGTAGCATTTGATTTAATTGGTCAGCATACAAACAAAAGCTTTTAACCGTTCTTCACTACACATCATACTCCGAATAAAAGGCCGTACCTTTAGAAAGGAAAAGAGGAGGAATGTCTTTAGTCAGAGGGTGGTGAATCTGTGGAATTCATTGCCACAGACACTGTGGAGGCCAAGTATTTGGGTATTTTTAAAGCGGAGATTGACAGATTTTTCATTAGTACGGGTGTCTGGTTTTGGGGAGAAAGCAGAAGAATGGGGTTGACAGGGAGAGATAGATCAGCTACGATCGAACGGTGGAGCTGACGCGATGGTTAGCTACTTGATGAAGTTATGATAATAATGAACCTAAACCTGGGTATATGACTGTTCCAACAGGAAGAAGTTCTCAAAACAAAATCTGAAAAGGATGCGACCATAGAGGAAGAGAATAAGGAGAACCGAGATGAAGGAGGCAAGGGAGAGCCCATGGAGACAGACACCAACCAAAAGTCCCAAGAGTTGGATGCCACAGCATGAGTATAATGTGCAGTTTCAGGCTGCATCACTTGTTTGTTTTTTTAAGTTTGAAATAGTACAGTATCCTGTGTGTATAATATGTGCACCAGTCAAGAGTTGCATTTACCTACTCGCCTGAATCTCACAAGCTATTTAAAAAAAGGGACAGCACATTCTGGGGTTGAATGAGCTTTGGTTGGGAGCAGTCTCTTTTACTCTGGCATAGCTTTGGTGCCCTGCTTATCCATTAATGGTGAATGAGGCACGCCCACTAAGGGATATTTAAGGAATGGGAACTGGAATAAGCAATTGGTAAGCATGTGTTAACTGTTCTAACTTGAAAATGGGTTTATTTATTAGCAAGACATTCTCCTGCACCTTCCCAACAACGGTGTCACTGCACCTTTTTTCCACGAATGGTCTACTGTAATACGTTTCTCTTGCTTGTAAGGTGAACCCGAGAAATGACATTGTGACGTGCTCTCGCGACTTGGGTAAAATTGTACTTGGGTCCCGTTACTGAGGTGCTCTTAATTATTTTACAGTGAAGAAATTGTACACATTTTCTTTCATTGGGTAATGCAGCTATATTGTAGCGTTTACTGTGTCCCACAAAATGGTTAAATATTGTTTGATTGTTGTCCATCATCAAAGTAACAATTGTGGAGGAGATAGCCATGTATTACATATCATGTGGGTGGGGAACTATCCGTTCAGTTCAACAAGTTTATGTGCAACTCAAGCCATTTTGTTTCTAATCTAATCTTATCAGTGTTTCCTCCTCCTCTCCATTTCTGCCGAATGGGCTTATCCAGCTAAATGCAATTATATACCGCATGGTGGCAAATCTGCATTCTATTCAGTGTTAGTGAAGCTTTTCTACAATTCCTGAGTGAACTTACTAATTGTGAATTGTCCCCTGGAGAAATAATTTCTCCTTGTGAACCATCTTCTATCCTTATTACTTTTAGTTTCCCCCTGTAGAAATATTTTTCTCCTGGTAAACCATCTTGAATCTGTCCTAATTTCAAAGAGGTCCGTTGGGTGACCCACCAGTTTACTGATATTAAAAAAATGTCCCTGTCTGTTTCTTTCCCGATGGTTAAAGCTCTTAATTTCTAGTATTATTAACAAACCTATTCCAGTACCACGATATCAATATCCTTGTATAATATCCAGCATGTCTTTTCTCTACTCAATTTATTGCACTAATGAGGGAAGAGAATTCATATGTATTTCAGAATGATCCAAAAAAAAAGTTCCTTTAGTAGTTTTTCATATAAAGACTGTTTGCTCTTAAATTCAAACTTCCTTGACGTCATTGCTGAACCCCTTCACAATTGATTAAATGGTTTTCAACACTTGTTTAACAAACTCCTCAACTGTGGTGTTCTTGACAATACCTCCCGGATGTTGCTCAGAATAAAATCTAAATGATTTCTGATTGTTTCAAGATAGATCTTGATTTGCGTGCGTGTGTGTGTGTTTATTTTTGCTCCCTTCTCTTGGTCCTTTTGAATCAACATATATACCACTTTTTTTTGCATCTTAACATACTGTACCTCCTTAATAGTTGCTGGATTTTCATTGTTGTACATAATCTTATTCTATTAAGGAAATACCAGTTTAAATTTTGTTGCTATGTGAAGAGATATAACGGAAATTTAGTGCTTTCTCACCTTCGTTTGTGTGACAACTTTGAATCTTAGTTATGTCCTATGAAGCTGCATCAAGGTGGTTACCGGTGCCTCCAATCTAGCCCAAAGAGTGTGGTTTTACAACAGCTTGAATCCATTTTAGAACAAGCCACCCATCCAAAATCCAAGACTATTATTTACCTTGTAAATTTAGCTCCTTAACAAAATTTAGATATAAAATGGTATTTACCAAGTAAAAGTGCATGGGGATATATTTTCTGCTTTACACTGTGGTCAAAAGTAAGAGTTTACCCTCAACAAGTGTAACACATTCATGGTGACTTTGTTTTTGTAACATTGGAATATTATTACCTTCTATTCTTCAACATTTCAATTCAAAATAAAACATGAAAAGCCCTACTTTGTATGTTTTTAAAAATCTCTAGAATGTAAATGGTTCCATTCCCACAGCTTTCAGCCTTTGAAGACATCGCAAAGGTTCTTCTGTGGGCCAAATACAGAGGTTCCCTTCTCTGTACAAGGCCACTTCTCAAGAGAACAAGTCTGAAAGAAGGAGGATGTGTTTCAAGTTCTGTGCAACATAGTAATGTTTGACCTCTTGCCTTTCTGGTGATGCCCATTGTACAAGATCTTCATCCAGAAAAATGTTCTTCAGCTTGAGTTACGCACAAAAGATTGTATGTAAATACCCTTTTTCTATTGAGGGGAGCATAAGAGTAAACCCGATAATAAAAATGTAGGATCTTGATGCTCCATGTGCATGCATATATGTAATAGGTGCTGAAACTGGGGTATTGATAATTAATTATCATTTCATAGGATCTGAAGTCAACTTCCCTGTTCCCCTTATTTTCTGCCATGCAAGACTTTGATAAGACCCACTTGGGGCATTGTGTGCAGTCTTGGCTGCCTTGCTCCTGGAGGATTGCCGGGAAGTTGGAAAGGATGCAGAAAAGATTCATAAGGATATTGTTGGTTACACTTTCCTTTAATCCGGGCCTCAGTTCCTGAACCCCCCCTCCCATAGCATGCAACATACTATATTATTAAAGCAAGTGAGGACCTGGATGATTACGAAAGTCTCTGAGGCAGAGTGTAAATGGAATCAGAGAGCATGGCAAGTGACTGGCAGCAAACACAAGGGAATCCAAATATATAGGAACAGAAAATGCTTGAGTGAAACTTGAAGTTGATCAGAGATTAAAAAGGGAATCTTCATGTTCATGGAGAGATTTATTGAGCACCACAGTGGTGCCTCACAGCACCAGAGATCCAGGTTTGATACTGACCTTGGGTGCTGTTTACGTGGAGTTTGCATGTTTTCCCCACGACTGCAGGTTATTAGCCCATGGTTCTCTGGTTCAGTCACACATCCCAAAGGCGATTGTGAGTATTGGTAGGCTAATTGGTCTCTGTACATTGGCCCTCGCGAATGGTAGAATCTAAGGAGAATTGTAGGCGAATGGTAGAATCTATGGAGAGGTTGAAAATGTGGAGAGAATTTTTTAACACCCCAGCTTTTTAATCATTCTTAAATAAATGGGCCTTTGCTAAAATTACAGTCAGTATTTACGATATGTATTGAAACACTCTTCCCAGATCCATTTACGGACATTTCATGACCCTACATTCCCCCCTCCCCATAATTGATCTGCTGTAGATTTTCAAATTTGAAGTGCAAAGAGAATAGTTTGCTGCCATGAGGCCTTGTTTAGTTTAGAGATGCAGCGTGGAACCTGGCCCTTCAGCCCACAGAGTCCGCTTCGACCAGCGGTCCTCGCACACACTGGGGACAATTTGCATTAATACCAAGCCAATTAACCTACAGACCTGTATGTCTTTGGCGTGTGGGAGGAAGCCCGGGGGAGAACATACAAACTTTGTACAGACAAGTTAGGGTGAACAAGGTCTCGGGTGTTGTAAGGCAGCAGCTCTACCACTACACCACCATGCCACCCGTAGATGTGTTCAGGACTGAATAAGTAAAGGAAAACCACAATTCTTTATCCAATCGCTTATATTCTGCATGACGATTAGTCATAAGGGAAAGCAAGACAAATCACTCAAAATAATTTACTGTAAAAAAATGTCACTGCAATAAAAATGTGGTTATAAATAGGAGGCCTTCATTTAAGTACCTCGAACTACATCTAATAAAGAACAGTTCACAAAAGGAGCAGGGCTCACACTGACGCCGCTGGGAAGAGCTGTTGACTTGCAACATCCGAGATCCGGGTTCAATCCTGACCTCCGGTGCTGTGGAGTTTGTACGTTCGCTCTGTGACCGCATGGATTTCCACTGGGTGCTCCGTTTTCCTCCCACATCCCAAAGGCGTGTGGGTTTGTAGGTTAAGTGTGGGCCTCTGTAAATTGCTCCCTAGTGTGTAGGGAGTGGATGAGAAAGGATAACAAAAGAGCTTATGTGAATGGGCGATCAAATGACGGTGAAGACCAGGGCCACAGGGCTTGTTTTATCGGTATCTCTCAATCAATTAATCATTTTTGCTAATGCTTCCATTTGTCAAGTAATCTGTTTACTTGCTGTTTGTATTCCCTCTTCCTAGGTGGCAGCCTTGTCCAGATTCTGACATCTTCCAGGATGGGTGTAACATTTTACATTTTCCACCGTACAGAATTAATTTTAGACTGAAGACGTACAGATGTGGTAAACTTTAAATAAAATAATCCGCTGGTCAGACAGCATCCGTGGAATAGGTAATTACATGTCAGTTAGTTTAATGTCAGTAATGGAAAATTATTGTAAGAAAAATCAGCGAAACTGCAAATAACCTATATGGAAAGATGGATTGGTGAGGAATAGGAAACATGCACTTGTTTGGGAGATCCTGCTGACTAATTAAGTGTTTTGAAGATAGATAAAAATGCTGGAGAAACTCAGCGGGTGAGGCAGCATCTGTGGAGCGAAGGAATAGGTGACGTTTCAGGTCTCGACCATTCCTTCTCTCCAGAGATGCTGCTTGACCCGCTGAGTTACACCAGAATTTTGTGTCCGCCTTTGATTTCACCAGCATCCGCAGTTCTTTCAAAGTCAAAGTCAGGTTTATTCGTCACGTACACATACAAGATGTGCAGTGAATTGTAAAAGTGGCAATGCTTGCGGATGGTGCAAAAAAAAAAAACTACCAAACAGAAACACATATTCACATATTGCATATTTGTGGGAGGAAAAAAAGAAAAAAAACAGCAACTTTAAAAAGACACAACAGTAAAAAGGTACAGTAAAGTTAGTCCCTAGAGATGGCCTCTGGGGAAAAACTCCTACTCCTCTCCGTTTTCACAGCGTGGCAACGGAGGCGTTTGCCTGACCGTAGCAGCTGGAACAGTCCGTTGCTGGGGTGGAAGGGGTCTCCCATGATCTTGTTGGCTCTGATGTACCTTCTGATGTATAGTTACTGCAGGGGGGGCGAGTGTAGTTCCCATAGTGTGTTCGGTCGAACGCACTACTCTCTGCAGAGCCTTCTTGTCCTGGGCAGAGCAGTTCCCAAACCAAAGGCAAAATATGAGATGGAGGAGATGACTAGCTTCAGTGCTGTGATGGTCATAATGGTTGATGAACAATGTCTAAAGGGAGGTACCTTTATTTCACTGCAGTCATTTTGAAAGTTCTATTCAGTTTAAGATAAGCATCGGAGATCAGATTGCTGATTTGCAGCCTGCCTGCATTCCTCTTCAATGGTTAGGTTTCCCAATGAGTTCTGCTCTCTTTTACAACGTTTTAGTTTCAGGGATACAGAGTGGAAACAGGCCCTTCGGCCCATCGAGTCCGCGCCGACCAACGATCCCCGCACACTAATACTATCCTACACACACACTAGGGACAATTTACAACTTTACCGAGCCAATTAACCAACACACATATGCGTCTTTGGCATGTGGGAGGAAACCAGAGCACCCGAAGAAAACCCACGCAGTCCACGGGGAGAAGGTACAAACTCCGTGCAGACAGTACCCGTAGTCAGGATCAAACCCGGGTCTAAGGCAGCAACTTTGCCGCTGCGCCACCGTTCTGTTCTAAAGTGGAAAAAGCTGGAAACACTCGGGGGTCAGACTGCACCTGTGGAAAGAGAAACACGACTACATGTTTCCAGTCGGTTTATTATTTTAACCCTTTACCGAATTAGAGTGAAAACCACCTTATCTCTTCATACTGCACCAAGACAACTAAATGTAGACATTTGTGGGATGGTATTAACATTGGAAGCAATGGAAATAAATGCTGGCAGTGGGGGGGGGGGGGGGGGGGGGAGATTATGTCATTGGTGAAAAGTAAGAGATCACATTTTTTATTTTCCCCCCAATGTTCACACTGCTGTCCTGCTGGTGGTGCTCACTGGCTGGAGGCGATGTCAGCGGGCACTGATAGAGGGCAGTGTTGGCACCCAGCCATGTGCAGGCTATGCCACTGGCAGAGGGGACTGCTGCATAGCACTTGTGCAGCTTACTGGCAGAGGGCACCGGAGGAGGGCACTGTTGGAAGACACTGGCAGAGGGCACTGCGACATCACACGCTGGAGCTCACTAGCAGTGGGCACTGGAGATGCACACTCACAGCGGGCACTGTTGAAGCACACTGGCAGAATGGACTGCCGAAGGGCACTGGCAGATGGCATGTGCAGTAAGCTTTAAGACTTTAAGAAAGAACTGCAGATGCCATCTTTTATAAAGGAAGTTTAAAAAGGAACTGCAGATGCTGGAAAATCGAAGGTAGACAAACGTGCTGGAGAAACTCAGCGGGTGCAGCAGCATCTATGGAGCGAAGGAAATAGGCAACGTTTCGGGCCGAAACCCTGAAGGAAATAGGCAACGTTTCGGGTCGAAACCCGGAAGGGTTTCGGCCCGAAACGTTGCCTATTTCCTTCGCTCCATAGATGCTGGAGAAACTCAGCGGGTGCAGCAGCATCTATGGAGCATCTATTTCCTTCGCTCCATAGATGCTGCTGCACCCGCTGAGTTTCTCCAGCACGTTTGTCTACCTTCGATTTTCCAGCAGTTCCTTTTTAAACTTCCTTTATAAAAGATGGCACCAGAAACATGTGTGCAATATTCTTGTGTACTGTCTCAGTGGAGTAGACAACAGGTGCAGGAGTAGGCCATTCGGCCCTTCGAGCCAGCACCGCCATTCAATGTGATCATGGCTGATCATCCCCAATCAGTACCCCGTTCCTGCCTTCTCCCCATATCCCCTGACTCCGCTATCTTTAAGAGCCCTATCTAGCTCTCTCTTGAAAGTATCCAGAGAACCGGCCTCCACAGCCCTCTGAGGCAGAGAATTCCACACACTCATAACTCTCTGTGAGAAAAAGTGTTTCCTCGTCTCCGTTCTAAATGGATAACTCCTTATTCTTAAACTGTGGCCCCTGGTTCTGGACTCCCCGAACATCGGGAACAAGTTTCCAGCCTCTAGCGTGTCCAAGCCCTTGACAATCTTATATGTTTCAATCAGATTCCCTCTCATCCTTCTAAATCCCTCTCAATATCACACTCTGTAAGTATTAGCTTATTACTCTGCTACCTTCCCACCGAGATGGGAAAAACAAGATGGGCAGCACACTTTGGGGGCCTAAGAAAGCTGCGCCATGCTACAAACTTTTATCATGGAGGAGAAGAAGGGTCGCGACCCGAAACGTTGCCTAGTTCCTTCGCTCCATAGATGCTGCCGTACCCACTGAGTTTCTCCAGCATTTCTGTCTACCCTCGATTTTCCAGCATCTGCAGTTCCTTCTTAACCCACGGTACAACCGTCAGCAGTTCTGTTATTTTGCTTTTTGGAAGAAAATGTCGGGTTGTGTTAGATGAGAAAGCTGATCTATTTGATAGGGAAAGAGTGAGTAGATATCTCGACCGATAACTTTGACTTGCCTTGTGTTCAGGTAATTCGAAGACACGCTTTTGAATACGAGAAGGAAAGCATCCAAAGTCACTCTGATTAATTGAATTCTTCCTCCTGAAAGGATGGCGTGCATATACACGCTCCCCGCCCGGTTATTTTGTCTGACTGCACTGAAGTAGTGCTTCAAGTGTGTTTATGTCCCAGGGTGAACAAAGCCCAAGATGATCACTGCTCGAGCTGGCCGGGTGTCAACAATGCAGATTAGTTATCGAGCCAGCACATCAATGCAGGACCACCAGCGCGGGCGGGCCCCTGTACATGTAAGAGCAGGTCAGAACTGCCTCTCTCCCAGCGACTACCAGAACGACTTTACTCCCCAGACAACGGAAAAAACACGAAGCAAAGTGAGGCAGGGTGGTGCCGCAAAGCCGGAGGGCTGGGTTCGATCCTGACCTCGGGTGCTGTCTGCGTGCGGAGATTGTACTTTCTCCCTGTGACCGCGTGGGTTTCCTCCGGGTGCTCCGGTTTCCTCCCACTTCCCAAAGACATAGAAACATAGAAAAATAGGTGCAGGAGTAGGCCATTCGGCCCTTCGAGCCAGCACCTACTTTCAATATGATCATGGCTGATCATCCAACTCAGTATCCCGTACCTGCCTTCTCTCCATACCCCCTGATCCCTTTAGCCACAAGTGCCACATCTAACGCCCTCTTAAATATAGCCAATGAACTGGCCTCAACTACCTTCTGTGGCAGAGACTCACCACTCTCTGTGTAAAGAATGTTTTCCTCATCTCAGTCCTAAAGGAATTCCCCCTTATCCTTAGACTGTGACCCCTTGTTCTGGACTCCCCCAACATCGGGAACAATCTTCCAGCATCTAGCTTGTCCAACCCCTTAAGAATTTTGTAAGTTTCTATAAGATCCCCCCTCAATCTTCTAAATTCCAGCGAGTACAAGCCGAGTCTATCCAATCTTTCCTCATATGAAAGTCCTGACATCCCAGGAATCAGTCTGGTGAATCTTCTCTGTACCCCCTCTATGGCAAGGATGTCTTTCCTCAGATTTGGAGACCAAAACTGTACGCAATACTCCAGGTGTGGCCTCACCAAAACCCTGTACAACTGCAGTAGAACCTCCCTACTCCTATACTCAAATCCTTTCGCTATGAACGCTAACATACCATTTGCTTTCTTCACTGCCTGCTGCACCTGCATGCCTACTTTCAATGACTGGTGTACCATGACACCCAGATCTCGTTGCATCACCCTCCCTCCTAATCTGCCACCATTCAGATAATAGTCCACCCTCATGTTTTTGCCACCAAAGTGGATAACCTCACATTTATCCACATTATACTGCATCTGCCATGCATCTGCCCATTCACTCAGCCTACCCAAATCACCCTGCAGCCTCCAAGCATCCTCCTCACACCTAACTATACCCCCCAGCTTGGTGTCATCTGCAAACTTGGAGATGTTGCATTGAATTCCCTCGTCCAAATCATTAATATATATTGTAAATAGCTGGGGTCCCAGCACTGAGCCTTGCGGTACCCCACTAGTCACTGCCAGCCATTCTGAAAAGGACCCGTTTACTCCTACCCTCTGCCTCCTGTCTGCCAGCCAGCTCTCCATCCACACCAAGACATGCGTTGATGGGCCCTCTGTAATCTGCTGCCCCTCATTGTGTAGGGAATGGACGGGAAAGATTGGATAATGGAACTAATGTGAGCGGGTGATCAATGGTTTATTGTGTTCTAAGTGGGACATAGGGTTTGTTTCCACACTGAAGACCAACAGAGACAGTAGGGCAACAGAAGTCATCGGCCAGTGAAATAATGGATGAAGGGTTCAGCATCACAAGGGGAGAGAACGAGATGGGGACTCTTTCCAAGCTGCCCACTTCGTTGGATAACTACACTTTAGCTTGCAGCAATGCAATTAAATGGCAGTAAAAGAAAAGCATTCTTCAATTGAATTTCTAGAGAAGTTGTTTTAACATATTGAACACCACTTTCAAGATGAAATATTTGATTCTGCTGCATTTAACAGATTATTATTAGTCGGTCAATGTGAATCCTTAAGATAAGCAGTGAACGCAAAGAATTATAGATGCTGGTTTACGAAAATAGAAAGACACAATTTGCTGGAGTAACTCACAGGGTGAGGCAGCATCTGTGGGGAACATGTTTTGAGTCTGAAGAAGGGTTCCGACCCGAAAGCGTCACCTATCCATGCTCTCCAGAGATGCTGCCCGACCCGCTGAGTTACTCCAGCATTTTGTGTCATTCCTTCAGATAAACAGGTTGACAGCTGTCAAAGAAAAATAACTTTGGTCTCTGATATGTCTGTTTGTATTGGCCATATTTTGAAGTCATCCCGTGAGCCATTGTTATATATTCCTCAGCATCTTTAATGTCCACACTCACTCATTTTCCCTCTCACTGGCGTACCTGAGTGTTTGATGGCACTGGGCCAGTTGAAGAATGAGGGGGGGATCTCATTGAAACGTACCAAATAGTGAAAGGCTTGGATAGAGTGGATGTGGAGAGGATGCTTCCACTAGTAGGAGAGTCTAGGACTAGAGGTCATAGCCTCAGAATTAAAGGACGTTCCTTTAGGAAGGAGATGAAGAGAAATGCCTTTACTCAGAGGGTGGCGAATCTGTGGAATTCTTTGTCACAGAAGGCTGTGGAGGCCAAGTCAATGGATGTTTTTACGGCAATAGACAATAGATAATAGGTGCAGGAGTAGGCCATTTGGCCCTTCGAGCCAGCACCGCCATTCAATGTGATCATGGCTGATCATCCCCAATCAGTACCCCGTTCCTGCCTTCTCCCCATATCCACTGACTCCGTTATTTTTAAAAGCCCTATCTAGTTCAGAGATAGATAGATTCATGATTAGTACGGGTGTCAGGGGTTAGGAGGGAGAGATAGATCAGCCGAGATTGAATGGCGGAGTCGAATTGATGGGCTGAATGGCCTAATTCTGCTTCTATCACTGATCACCTTACGACATGCAGAGAAGAAGTATAACTTTTGTTTTGCTTATGTGTGAAGCAACTTAAACGTGCAACCAGTGAGAGAGAATTAGCTATAACATCTTCACAAAAGTACTGTAATTTGGACAATGTTTGTTTTGGCTAATTATGGAAAATACTTTTACTGTTTACAGTTTTACTGTGAGCATTTTCTTGACTTCAAGTAAAAGTTTCCACTCAGGCGGCATCTGCTCAGTGAATACAGCAATCACCCCTATGCTAGAACCACACATATGAGATTAGAGATAGAACAAGCAACAGATCGTATCTTTGGCTAAATTTTGTGCACCCATTAGCTAAATGCCACTGTTAATGCCCAGTACTCGCTGGAATTTAGAAGGATGGGGGGGAGGGGAGGGGAGGGGACCTCCTTGAAACTTACCAAATAGTGAAAGGCCTGGATAGAGTGAATGTGGAGAGGATGTTTCTACTAGTGGAAGAGTCTAGGACCAGAGGCCACAGCCTCAGAATTAAAGGACGTTCCTTTAAGAAGGAGATGAGGAGGAATTTCTTTTGTCTGAAGGTGGTGAATCTGTGGAATTCATTGCTACAGAGGGCTGTGGAGGCCAAGTCAATGGACATTTTTCAGGCAGAGATTGATAGGTTTTTGATTGGTACAGGTGTCAGGGGTTATGGGGAGAAGGCAGGAGAATGGGGTTAGGTGGGAGAGATAGAGATGATTGAATGGCGGATAAGACTTGATGGGCCGAATGGCCTAAATCCTAGAACTTATGACCCTCTGCTATTGATTGATTCAAGAATGTTTAATTGTCGCATGGACCGATATCGGACAATCACATTTTTGCTTGCTGCAGCTTAACAGGCCAGCAAACACAAAAAAAACAGATAATATACAATAATCAGAAGTTCAATAATTAGTATTATGGTAACCATAATGGTGCGAAAAACTGAAGTCCACATTGCAATCAAAGACGCATTTGCCGAGGTTAGTGCTGTGCAGTGTTCAAGAGCCATTGTTCAAGCAGGAAAGAACCTGATGGTCACGGTTTTCAGACGCCTGTACCTTCTTCCCGATGGCAGGAGTGAAATGAGAGTGTGGCCAGGTTGGTGTGGGTCTCTGATGATACTGGCTGCCTTTTCGAGGCAGTCTCTCTTTGATGGAGAGGAGGACCAGGCAGTATCCACCTCTCTTAAAGATAGCGGAGTCAGGGGCTATGGGGAGAAGGCAGGAACTGGGTACTGATTGTGGATGATCAGCCATGATCAAAGTCAAAGTCAAAAGAGTTTATTGTCATGTGTCCCTGACAGGACAATGAAAATCTTTCTTTGCATTGAATCACATTGAATGGCGGTGCTGGCTCGAAGGGCCGAATGGCCTACTCCTGCACCTATTGTCTATTGTCTCTCTGCAGTCTCCTTTGTTTCTGGGTGTTTGAGTTGCTGACCCAGGCGGTGATGCCACCAGTCAGCAGGCTCTTTAACGTACACCTCTGGAAGTTTGGACTGGCTTGTGAATTTGTACGTGTACAAGCCTAATTCAAACAAACCCAAACTGAAATGAATATATATATTTATAATAATAGTTTCGTGTGGCATAGTGACCAAAGAGACAACAATCAATGGTTCTGCGTCCATAGGGAAGATGTCCAGAAACTGGAGAAAATGTACAAGTTCATGAATGTACTGGTAAAATGTGTAGGAAGGAACTGCAGACGCTGGCTTGCATTAAAGATAGACACAAAATGCTGGAGTAACTCAGCGGGACAGGCAGCATCTCTGACGAGAAGGAGTGGGTGACTTTTCGGGTCGTGACCCTTCTTCAGTCCAATAGTTAGGGTAAAGGAGATATGGAAGGAAGAGGTGTGAAAATGCCAGATCAAAGCAGACGGTGGGTGATCAAGGAAATGTAGAATGGTTACTGGCTAACACAGCTTCCAATCCGACCGCTTCCTTCCTCCAGAGCCAGTGCTAATCCTGATCCCAATGTCCTCACCTGGTGTCGTTTGGAACATGGAACAGTCCAGCACAGGAACAGGCCCTTCAGCCCACAGTGTCTGTACTGCACATGATGCTATACGTATACTTCCTACCCCTACATTGTCATCTGCCTCTTAAATGCCACTGTCACATCTGTGATACAAGGAATTGCAGATGCTGGTTTAAGAGTAATACACAAAGAGGAAACCATGGATAGGTGGCGACAGAGAGAGGAAGAGAACTTCTTCAAAGCAGGCATACTGAAGTAATCTTCTGAAATAGTCTGAAGAAGGACGTCACCTATCCATGTTCTCCAGAGATGCTGCCTGACCCATTGAGTTACTCCAGCACTTGCTGTCTTTATTATCATATTTGCCGCCACCACCACCACCCCTGGCAGCACGGTCCAGGCAGCCACCACCCTCTGTGTATATAAACCTGCCCCGCACATCACCTTTCCACCTTAGAACTACGCTCTCTCATCTTTGACATTATCACCCTGGGGAAAAGGGTTCTGACTGTCTAACCTCTCGAAATATTAGCTACTTCTATAAGGTGTCCCCTCCGTCTCTGATGCTCATGAGAAAACAATTTATTTTCTTAAAAACAATAATGTAAAGCAATAATGAGGTTGTAGTGTAGTTTAGATTAGTTTAGAGATACAGCGCGGAAACAGGCTCTCGGCCCACCGGGTCCGTGCCGACCAGCGATCCCCGCACATTAACACCATCCTACACACACTAGTTTTTTTTAAATTTTGTACTAATAACAAGAAATTTGCTTTGGTTCTCACATGGTTTATTTTCTCATTATAAAACAGACATAATGTTCTTCGAATGCTTGCTTCATGAAAAGCCGATTTAATATTAACTGTTTAAATCATACCCCAATCTCAGTCACGAGATGAGGTTAAGCTGGAAGCTCCCATCTCCCATTCAGACTTTATATGTACAGATTTTGTCATATGTACAGAAGTGATCTCTGCTTCTGCTCAACATGTCACTCCACACAGCCCACCTCAGATTGTCCAAGCAAGCATTTGTTTAAGTGACTCTTCTATTTAGACTGAAGGAGGGTCTCGACCCGAAACGTCACCTATTTCCTTCGCTCCATAGATGCTGCCTCACCCGCTGAGTTTCTCCAGCATTTTTATCTACCTTCGATTTAGATGAGTGCTCTTTCAGCATTTTGCCTTCGCCTTTCAATAGACAATTGGTGCAGGAGTAGACCATTCGGCCCTTCGAGCCAGCACCGCCATTCAATATGATCATGGTTGATCATCCACAATCAGTACCCCGTTGCTGCCTTCTTCCCATATCCCTTGACTTCGCTTTCTTTAAGAGCCCTATCTAGCTCTCTTGTGAAAGCATCCAGACAACCGGCCTCCACAACCCTCTGAGGCAGAGAATTCCACAGACTCACAACACCCTGTGTGGGAAAAGTATTTCCTCATCTCCGTTCTGAATGGCTTACCCCTTATTCTTAAACTGTGCCCCTGGTTCTGGACTCCCCCAACATCGGGAACATGTTTCCTGCCTCTAGCATGTCCAACCCCTTAATAATCTTAAATGTTTCAATAAGATGCCCTCTCATCCTTCTAAATTGCAGAGTGTACAAGCCCAGCCGCTGCATTCTCTCAGCATATGACAGTCCCGCCATCCCGGGAATTAACCTCCAGTGATGTTCCTTAGAAATGCATTGTCTTGATTGCTTAATTTAGTTTAGTTTGGAGATACAGCACAGAAGCAGGCCCTTTGGCCCACCGACCAGCGATCCCTGCACACTAACACTATCCTACACATACTAGGGACAATTTACATTTGTACCAAGCCAATTAATCTACAAACCTGTACGGTTTTGGAGTGTGGGAGAAAACCGAAGATCTTACAGAAAACCCACGTAGGACACGGGGAGACGGTACAGACAGCACCCAATGCCAGGATAGAACCTGGAGTCTCTGGTGCTGTAAGGCAGCAACTCTACCACTCGGCCACCATTCCACCCATGCCAATTGGTAAGCATTAATAGTGTACAATAAAGTTGCATTAATATGGAAAGCCAACCACATCTTTTATTTGTCAGTGCAAAGAAAGTTCAAAATAAAAGTCTGGCAGGCAGATTTTGTTCAGGCAATGAATTATCCTTGGATTGATTGAGCGGTCGAGTCATACGGCACAGAAACAGGCCCTTCGGCCCAACCCGTCCATGCTGACCAAGATGCCCCATCTAAGCTGGTCCCACTTGCCCGCACGTTAGTTGCTGAGCTCACCCAGTTCGCTGAAGGGGGAAGGAGATTTGGACTCCCCGTCACTGCTGCCTCCCCTCCTGGGCGGAGGGCACATAACCTCGTGGAACTCGGCAGCCCTTGACACCAGAGGCCCCCCCCTCTCCTTGGCCTTTGACGGGTTCAGTAGCTCCTGAAGGTGCTTGATGTAGCTGATTGCCGCTCTCAAGGTCTCCACCTTGCTGAGTCTTTTGTCCGCAAAATCCTCGGGCAGGTGCTCCCTGAGGCGTGCGTAGCCCTCGTTGACATAGCGTACCCTCTGCCTCTCCCTCTCGTTGCGTTTCCTGATGAAAGCGGGCTCAAAGGAATAGTCATAGATGCCCAGGTGACTGTGAAGCGGCAGGTAGGACATTCTGCTGGCATAGGCTTCATGCAACGTGCTGTCCAAGTATGCCGCTTCGACGGGAAACGTTAATGGCAAACCCTCGGAGAAAGGCACCCCAAAGTAGTCATGTACCCTGGCCAAAGACATCCCCATGGGTCTTGGGTAAGGGATTATTCCTTCTTGCTGATTATTATCCATTTTAAATTCCGGAGTTCAAACACAACAGATTTCCTTTATACTTGCTCGGAAAGAATCTACAAAATCTTCCGTTTCAACTTTTCAAACACGTAAGGACAACATCAGGAAATGGAAGGATTAACCTGGAACTTCACAGAGAACACAGGCTGTTCTACACTTCTGCGTTGGAATACCCTGTGTCAAAAATGAAATAGAACGGTTACTAGGAAATATTCTAACTGACTTACACTAAAGTATTTTAATATCTCATATTCAGAAATAACAAACAATGTTTTAACATGTTTGTTCAACTAACTTTTTAAACACATATATGGATTGTAATGATATTATATCATTGATTTCATATTAATTATAGTGTACAGGGTGATCACCGGTCGTCACGGATGCGGTAGGCCGAAGCCTCTGTTTCCGCATCGAAGTCTATAGAACTAGGAATGTTTCTCTAAAGTCTATAGAACTAGGAATATTTCTCCAAAGTCTGTAGAACTAGGAATATGTAACTAGGACAAAAGGATATTATCATGGTGACTGAGAAACAGCACAGTGGTGCAGCTGGTAGAGCTGCTGCCTCACTCTGCCAGACACCGCGGGTGCTGTCTGTGTGGAGCTTGCACGTTCTCCCTGTGACCACATGGGTTTCCCCCGGGTGCTCCGGTTTCCTCCCACATCGCAAAGGTGTGCCCGTGCAGGTTTGCAGGTTAACTGGCCCCCTAGTGTGCAGGAAGTGGATGACATAATAGAGGACTAGTGTGAACGGGTGATCAATGTCGGTGATTCTCTTGGAGGGTAGAATAGATAAAGACGGATCCATTTTGTTTGGTGGAGGGTTGCATTCCTTGGTCAACAGGTAATCTTCCAGTTCAATTTAACCCACCTTTCCCCATCCCCACAGCCTACGGGACAAGATGGGGTTAAAATTCCACCACAATTTTGAATAGATGGGCCAATACTATTATTTTATGGAGCATATCACTATCAGGTCAATAATATTCCCTCGCTAACAACACTGTCTTCAAGTTGCTTTTACTCAACACTTTGCTCCTGTAATTTTTAAATAAAGATGTAGCAGTGAAATAGGCCCTTTGGCCCATCGGGTCCACGCTGACCATCGTTCACCCGTTCACATTAGACAATAGGTGCTGGAGTAGGCCATTCGGCCCTTTGAGCCAGCACCGCCATTCAATGTGATCATGGATGATCATCCCCAATCAGTACCTCGTTCCTGCCTTCGCCCCATATCCCCTGACTCCGCTATCTTTAAGAACCCTATCTAGCTCTCTCTTGAAATTATCCAGAGAACCGGCCTCCACCACCCTCTGAGGCAGAGAATTCCACAGACTCACAACTCTCTGTGTGAAAAAGGTGTTTTCTCGTCTCCATTCTAAATGGCTTACCCCTTATTCTTAAAGTGTGGCTTTTGGTTCTGGACTCCCCCAACAGTTCTATGTAATCCCACTTTCTTATCCACTCCCTGCACTCCATGGGCAATTTTTTCAGAGGCCAATTACACTACAAACTCGCACGTCTTTGAGATGTGTCACTTTACTTTCATGTTTCATGTACCTTGTGCTTTATGACTGTTTGCAGATCAATTTCCCTTCTGGGATAAATAAAGTTCTATTGTATCGTATCGAAACCGGAGCTCCCAGAGGAAAACCAGGCGGTCACAGGGTGAACATGCAAACTCCACACAGACAGCGCCCGAGGTCAGGATCGAACCTGGGTGTCTGGTGCTGAGAGGCAGCAGCTCTACAAGCTGCACCACTGATTCATTGGTTTCCAGTCGGGTAGTCCTTCGAGAATTATATGAGAGGCAACACATTCTCTAAGTTACAATGGAAGAGGTGTCAGAATGGTGGATTTTGTTTCCACACTAACCTGCTCAAACGTGTTGGAAACCGAGCCTGTATATCAAGACATCAGTTACCGGGAGATCAAAGCAAAATCTCCCACTGGCAATTTTGAGCAGATTTGTATCTGTTCTGCCCTAATATTTTCACCTCATATTAGTGCTTGCATTTTTTTTTATTACAAACGCCATACGTAGAAATGTCAGTAACAAATACTTTAACCAGTGATCTTTACTGAAGTGAGTTACTCATTAAATTGCTGGCATGTTACAGTTGCAAATACTACTGACAGATGTATCTCATCGTAATGCATTCATGGGAAGTAAATAATAACAGGTAAAGATGATTATAATACTTACTGAACAGACTGAGATAAATGGTTACAAACGCAACAAGGCAAAAATTGAACCAAAATTAAGAGTTGTTCTCCATACATAACTCAAGAAAGATATATCAATATTATTTTGCATGTTTAAAAAAAAATGAGTATGTTCGAAAGAACATACACCTGCGGAATTATGACTGTTTGGGGGAAAAAAGGCACCTGGGGAATTGTAGGCACAGAAGGAAACGACCCAAAGAGGGAAGATTCAAAGATGCATGAATTTGGGCTTTTTTTGGTGTGCAGTAATATTTTTTAACTTTATGTAATTAAAAAAAAAATGTTATCTTATTATCTATTCAGTGCTGTGTTCACAGACCTGTTCTGATGAATTGAAGAACAAATGTTGTGGTTCCGTTTTGGTGTCTATGACAATTAAACACTCTTGATTTTGAAACAGAAAAGTATTAAGAAGAGAGTAAGGGGAGAGAATGATTAGCGAAACGCACAATAAAGAACACAGCTGAAAAAGGCAAGAGATAAACTTTTTAAATTAGTTAGAAGGATGAAGTGCATTTTGAAAAGAAATCAGTACATAGAGAAAGAAATGCCCCTTGATAAGGAAGCACAACTGTAATTGTGAGGTTTTGTGCACAATATTTCCTTACCTATTTGGCTGTAAGATTTGCTCAACATTTTTACAGTCTGATGCGCTCTTTCAAGGTGGCTGCCTCTTTAAGGAAGCAGAGATCACAAGCCACTGTGGTCTCCTCAGACTTGGAATGTCTTCAAATGTTTTCCTGGAGTATAAGTAACTACTCAAGTCCTTTCCTTCTGGCTTCTGTCAAGAAAGACTTTGCGGAACTGAAGTCGCCAGTTGTTTTTTTTTTGTCTTTCAGCATTGTTTTGGACTTGTGCCGTTTCGGATTGGATAATTCCTCTCACATCAAAGAGCTGCCTGGATTCCACACGGACCTCCCTCCTTTTATGCAGACACATGCAATTGTTTGACTGGTGATGATTGAAATAACTTCAATACATCAAAGATCAGTCATCAAATTTCAGTCAGAGATGGGGCGCGCACAGTGGCCTTGCTGTTGCCTCACAGTTCCAGGGTCCCCGGTTCGATCCTGACGTCTGGTGCTGTCTGTGTGTAATTTGCATTTGGGTTTCTGTCAGACAAGCAGCTTAAATGGCTACTGTAAATGCAGGATGCATGGACATGCAGGACGCAGTTTATGAGCAGATGAGAGAGGTGATGTTTCGGGTCTGGACCCTGGTTCAGACTGATCCTGGTCAGTCTATCACCAGTACCGACCTGCCCACCATTGGGGATCTACAGGAGGCACTTAGAGGCAGCTAGTATCATCAAGGACCCGCACCACCCTGGACACGCTCTCATTTCACTCCTGCCACCGGGAATAAGGTACAGGAGCCTGAAAACCGTGACCACAAGGTTCAAGAACAGCTTCCTCCCAACCACCATCAGGCTCTTAGACATAGACATAGAAATTAGGTGCAGGAGTAGGCCATTCGGCCCTTTGAGCCTGCACCACCATTCAATATGATCATGGCTGATCATCCAACTCAGTATCCCGTACCTGCCTTCTCTCCATACCCTCTGATCCCCTTAGCCACAAGGGCCACATCTAACTCCCTCTTAAATATAGCTTGAACACTACACAACACTAACCCTAGCAACTATGAACTTATATAGACTGTCCTTGTTTTTATTGCACACCTATTGTGGTTATTAATTAATTGATCTTGCGTTTATTACATATTATTTAGACAATCAGCCAATTAGTCTGAAGAAGGATCCTGACCCGAAATGTCGCCAAATGTGACATTGACTCCATGTTCTCCAGGGATGCTGAATGACCCGATGATTTATGTAATTTTCTTTTATAATCCAGCATCTGCAGTTCTTTGTGTCTACATATTATCTGTGTGCAAGAAGAAACTGCAGATGCTGGTTTACACGCAAGATAGACACAAATTGCTGGAGCAACTCAGCGGGTCAGGCAGCATCTCTGGAGAGAAGGAATAGGTGACATTTTTGTGTGTATTGTGTGTACAGACCTGTTATGCTGCTGCAAGAAAGAATTTCATTGGTCCATTAACGGTGCAGATGACAATTAAACAGTTTTGACCCTAAAGATAGACACAAAATGCTGGCGTAACTCAGTGGGACAGGCAGCATCCATGGATAGAAGGAATAGGTGATGTTTCGGGTTGAGACCCTTCTTCAGACTGAGAGTCAGGGGAGAGGGAGACACAGCGATATGGGAGGGTAAGACGTGGAAATGAGAGATCAAAGCCAGGTAGCAGCTGCAGAGACAGAAGCATATCTGGTCAGTTCCCTATCGGAACCAATGGAAGGTCATCAACCTCTCTTTAATCTGACTGGACGACCTCAATATGTCAGGCTACAGAACTGTGACTCGGACATGGTGGTGAGCAACACAGGGGCCCCACAGGGGACGGTCCTCTCTCCCTTCCTGTTCACCATCTACAGCTCGGACTTCAGATATAACTCCGTCTCCTGCCACCTGCAGAAGTTTTCGGATGACTCTGCAATTGTGGGCTGCATCAGTGAGGGGAGGTAAGCTGAATACAGAAGTGTAGTCAACGAGTTTGTTGAGTGGTGTGGGCTGAATCACCTGCAGCTCAACGACAAGACTAAAGGGCCTGTCCCACCAGCATGCAACTCTATGCGATTAGCGCGACCTAACGTGGTCGCTTGAGCCGTCCGGCGTCGCGGGGCCGGTCCCACTTCGATCGCCAGAGCCGTGCGGAATTGTGCGGAGTTCGTCCCGACATCGCGCGGGGCTCCGAAAAACTGACTATGTTCAAAAATTCCGCGCGGCAACGGCTTGTCGGCTCGCACTCGCCTCGACGTATTACACACCGCCCCGACATCGTGCCTCCGTGAACCTATCTGTAGGTGCCTCCGTGACCCTCTATGTGTGTGGCTCCGTGGCCCTCTGTGTGTGTGCCTCTGTGCCCCTCTCTGTGTGCCCCTCTCTGTCCTGGCGAACTTACCTTAGACTTCGCTCCAAGTTCGCCTCACTTTGCGCCGCGTTGCGCCACTCACCCGACCTCCGCACGGCCCCTGCTGCCGGTTTGGTCGTGCTTGCCGCATGCAGGCGCATGCTGGTGGGAACGGCCCTGTACAGGGGATCACCCGACCTCCGCGCGGCCCCCGCTTCTAGTTTGATCGCGTTCATCGCATAGAGTTGCATGCTGGTGGGACAGGCCCTTAAGTGGTTTGTGGTGGACATTAGGAGGAGAGGAACACCCCTGTCCCCTGTCTCCATCAATGGTGTGGATGTGCAGTTTACCAGGGAGTACAAATACCTGTGAGTGTACCTAGACAGTAAACTGGACTGGTCCAGGAACGCTGAGGCCCTGCACAAGAAGGGACAGAGCCAAATGTACTTTTTTGAGAAGGCTCTACTCCTTCAATGTTTGCAGTAAGATGCTGCGCATGTTCTACCAATCGGTGGTAGCCGGTGCCATCTTCTTTGCTGCCGTGTGCGGGGGCAGCAGGGCGAAGGCCGCAGACGCCAACAGGATCAACAGCTCATCAGGAAGGCCGGCTCCATCCTGGGGGTGGGGTTGTATTCATGGGAGGTGGTCTTGGAGGGAAGGATACTCCTCAAACTACAGAACATCTTGGACAATACAGCTCACCCCCTCCATGACACACTGGTCAACCCCAGGAACACCTTCAGCAACAGACTGGTTCCACCAAGATGCAGGACCTCCACAGGAGATCCTTCTTCCCTGTGGCTATCAAACTGTACAACTCCTCCCCCTTCTGTCATAGAAACATAGAAACATAGAAAATAGGTGCAGGTGTAGGCCATTCGGCCCTTCGAGCCTGCAGTTCAATATGACCATGGCTGATCATCCAACTCAATATCCTGTACCTGCCTTCTCTCCATGCCCCCTGATCCACAAGGGCCACATCTAACTCCCTCTTAAATATAGCCAATGAACTGGCCTCAACTACCTTCTGTGGCAGAGAATTCCAGAGACTCACCACTCTCTGTGTGAAAAATGTTTTCCTCATCTCGGTCCTAAAGGAAATCCCCCTTATCCTTAGACTGTGACCCCTTGTTCTGGACCTCCCCAACATCGGGAACAATCTTCCTGCATCTAGCCTGTCCAACCCCTTAAGAATTTTGTAAGTTTTTATAAGATCCCCCCTCAATCTTCTAAATTCCAGCGAGTACAAGCCGAGTCTATCCAGTCTTTCCTCTTATGAAAGTCCTGACATCCCAGGAATCAGTCTGGTGAACCTTCTCTGTACTCCCTCTATGGCAAGAATGTCTTTCCTCAGATTTGGAAACCAAAACTGTACGCAATACTCCAGGTGTGGTCTCACCAAAACCCTGTACAACTGCAGCAGAACCTCCCTGCTCCTATACTCAAATCCTTTCGCTATGAATGCTAACATACCATTTGCTTTCTTCACTGCCTGCTGCACCTGCATGCCTACTTTCAATGATTGGTGTACCATGACACCCACGTCTCGTTGCATCTCCCCTTTTCCTAATCTGCCACCATTCAGATAATAATCTACCCTCCTGTTTTTGCCACCAAAGTGGATAACCTCACATTTATCCACATTATACTGCATCTGCCATGCATTTTCCCGCTCACCCAGCCTATCCAAGTCACCTTGCAGCCTCCTGAATTGAATTATCTTTATTGTCATTCAGACCGTTCGGTCTGAATGAAATTTCATGCCTGCAGTCATACATATATTAAAAATAACAAAACCACACAATAAACACAAATTTAAGTCCACCACAGTGAGTTCACCAAATACTTCCTCACTGTGGTGGAAGGCAAAAGTCTTAGAGTCTCTGTCTTCTTCCCTCCTTGTTCTCCCTCTGCGCTGAGGAGATCCAGGCCTCCGATGTTGCCGTCCACCAGGCCCGTGGCCGAGCCTCCGAAACCGGGCCGCCGCCGCCGCCGGAATGCCGGAACACCGCCACAGGGCCCGCCGCCGGAACACTGGAGCACCGCAGCTCCGAAGCCAGGTCGCCGCTGGAGCTCTGAATCCGTGCTGCCGCTGCTGGAAGCTGGAAGGCCGCCAGCTCCGCCATTAGGGCCTCAGCATAGACGGAGACGGTGACCACGACAAGAAAAGTCGCATCCCCCCGAAGGGAGAGACTAAAACCCCGTTTCTCCCACCCCCCCCCCCCCCCCACACACACACATACACAACATAATAAACCAAAAATAATCACTAAAAATAAAATAAAAAGCAGACGGACTGCAGGTGAGCCGCAGCTGCCAAGCAGCGCCGCCACTTCCGGAGTTGAGCTATAGCAGCCTCCTAGCATCCTCCTCACAGCTAACACTGCCCCCCAGCTTTGTGTCATCCGCAAACTTGGAGATGTTGCATTCAATTCCCTCGTCCAAATCATTAATATATATTGTAAATAGCTGGGGTCCCAGCACTGAGCCTTGCGGTACCCCACTAGTCACTGCCTGCCATTGTGAAAAGGACCATTTTACTCCTACTCTTTGCTTCCTGTCTGCCAGCCAGTTCTCTATCCACATAAATACTGAACCCCCAATACCGTGTGCTTTAAGTTTGTATACTAATCTCTTTTGTGGGACCTTGTCGAAAGCCTTCTGAAAGTCTAGATATAACACATCCTGTCGTGGGATAGACTGAGACTGAGACCCCTCACTCCCTAATCTTTGCACATTCCCCAAGCCCTTCCACTTGTCACTTTAATTTCAATTTCCCTCCTGGGATGAATAAAGTTCTATCGTATTGTATCCCTCTGCACATGCTCAGGGTTCCAAGGTCAGTTTATTGTCACGTGTACCGATACAGGTACAGTGAAATTCAAATTACCATACGGCCATACTAAAAAAAACAAGACACACAACTACATAAAAGTTAACATAAACATCCACCACAGCAGATTCCCCACATTCCTCACTGTGATGGAAGGGAATGGATGGAAGGCTCCTTCCTCTTTATTCTCCCATGGTTGGGGCAGTCGAACTATCTGCAGTCGGGGTGATCGAAGCTTCTGCGGCTTGGAGTCCCCTGATGTGGGTCTCCAACCAGAGACTGTGGGCTCCCGCGATGGATCCAGCAAAGGCCGGCAACTCCATGATGTTAGGCCGCAGTGTGGACGGAGATACGATGTAGGAAAAATCGCATCTCCGTCGAGGTAAGAGACCAGAAAAAGTTTCCCTCAACCCCCCCACATAAAACAAGCTAAATAACACTAAAAAACATACATTTAACACGTACAAAACAGACACAAAGGAAAGGACAGACAGACTGCTGGCGAGGCAGCCAGCTGAGTGTTTGTCGCAATGTGATTTATAATTTCAGGTGATCATCGAGCAACACTTTCAATAGACAATAGACAATAGGTGCAGGAGTAGGCCATTCGGCCCTTCGAGCCAGCATTCAGAAGGGTCTCGACCCGAAACATCGCCTATCTCCTTCGCCCCTTAGATGCTGCTGCACCCGCTGAGTTTCTCCAGCTTTTTGTGTAACCTTCAATGTGATCATGGCTGATCATCCACAATTAGTACCCCGTTCCTGCCTTCTCCCCATATCCCCTGACTCCGCTATCTTTAAGAGCCCTATGTAGCTCTCTCTTGAAAGTCAGAATCAGAATCAGAATGCCTTTTATTGTCACTATACACATGTACAGTGAGATTAAAAACTGCTCCTACTCAGTGCAAAAACAAGACAAAAAGGGGGGGGGGGGGATAAGGTGCACAGTTTCTGCAGCGCTATATACACATCTATAAAAAGACAATGGACAAATAGAATGGCCATGTAGAAGTATGCAAAGAATTGGCCTCCACCGCCCTCTGACGCAGAGAATTCCACAGACTCACCACTCACTTTCCCACCCACCCACCCACCCACCCACCCTGAGCCTGTCTCTGTCTCTGCCTCTGCCTCAGTCCAGCCCTGGGTGAAAGATTATATATAGTGATCTTTGCCCTGGGTCAGAGCCAAAGGTCTTTGGTCAGAACATGGCTCTGCCATGCCTGGGAGCGGCCAGCGGGGGGCGCTGGCTGAGAGGAGGGAGGAGGAGGAGGAGGAGCGGGGGGCGAGCGGCGCATGCGCGCGTTGGAGCGGCGGCGGGGGCGAGCGTGTGGTGGCGCATGCGCGCGGCAGCGGCGGGGGCGAGCGTGTGGTGGCGCATGCGCGCGGCAGCGGCGGGGGCGAGCGTGTGGTGGCGCATGCGCGCGGCAGCGGCGGGGGCGAGCGTGTGGTGGCGGATGCGCGCGGCAGCGGCGGGGGCGAGCGTGTGGTGGCGCATGCGCGCGGCAGCGGCGGGGGCGAGCAGCGGCGGGAGCGAGCGTTGGAGCGCGCGGCTGGCGGGCGGGCGGCGGGCAGGTCAGTGACCAACACCCGGGAGACAACAAAGGAGCGGGACCGCACCGTACCGCGCCGCCCGGCGACACAGACTTCCCCCAGGCCCCCCTCCCTTCTCTGTCCGGGCCCGCGGTTACCGGCCGCCGCCGCTGCTGTTGCTCGGGCCCGTCTGACAGCTCCAACCCACACAGGCCCGTCTACACTCACTCACTCACTCAGCGCGGCGGCGGCGGCGGCACTGCCCTGGCCCTGTGTGTGTATAATGTGTGTGTGGAGATATATATAGAGATGGATAGCTAGTTTGTGTGCAGGGACTGTGCAATGCTGTGTTCACACCCCCTCACACCTTGGTCTGTGTTGCCCTGGCCCTGTGTCTGCACTGACTCTGTGATTATTCCCTGTCACACCATGATATGTGTGGTCGTGACCAAATACACTATAGCGGAGGATCTTTGGTAGTGACTGACTTGCAGTGACTCTGTGCAATGCTGTGTTTACGTCC
This sequence comes from Raja brachyura, assembly GCA_963514005.1. Next base: position 44,670,495 of record OY740800.1, on the reverse strand, counting down.
TCTCACACCTTGGTGTGTATTGCACTGACTTGATGCGCTGACTGTGCCAGGACTGTGTTTGCACCCACTCTCAGCACGGGGTGCACTGCCCTGACTCTGTGCAATGCTGTGTCCATACCCTCTCCTACCTTGGTCTGTGTGGTACCGACTTGCAGTGACTCTGTGCAGGGACAATGTTTAGGGCCGAATGGCCTACTCCTGCATCTATTGTCACCCACTCTCACCATGGGATGTATGGCCCAGTCTGTGTCTGCAGTGACTCTGTGCAGGGACTGTGTTTACACCCTCACACCATGAGATGTATTGCACTAACTTGCGGCGACTCTGCAAGGTGTGTTCACGTTGACTCCACACAAACTCTGCAGAGCCTTTCTGTGCCCAACCCAGGAGGGGCTGTGCCTACACTGCCAAGTTCCTCCATCACTTTGTGTTTTGCATCCTAAAGACATGCGGGTTTGTAGGTTACTTGGCCCTCTGTAAATTGCCCCGAGTGTGTAGGAAATGGATGGGAAAGTGGGATAACATAGAACGAATATGGGTGATGTGTTTAAGAAAGAACTGCAGATGCTGGTAGAATAGTCTTTCCAGGTGAGGCAGAGGTTCACTTGCACCTCCTCCAGCCTCATCTACCGCATCCGCTGTTCCAGGTGTCAACTTCTCTGCATCGGCGTGACCAAGCGCAGACTCGGCGATCGTTTCGCTGAACACCGCTCAGTCTGTCTTAACCAAGCTGATCTCCCGGTGGCCCAGCACTTCAACTCCCCTTCCCATTCCCAATCTTTTTTACCTTTCTATCCTGGGCCTCCTCCATTGTCAAAGTGAGGCCTAGCGCAAATTGGAGGAACAGCACCTCATATTTTGCTTGGGTGGCTTACACCCCAGCGGTATGAACACCGTATTCTCTAACTTCAGGTAGCCCTTGCTCTCTCTCTTCATCCCCCCCCCCCCACTCCCAGTTATTATTTCTTTGTCCTACCCTCTCTGCTGACATCTGTCTAAAGAAGGGTCTCGGCCGGAAACGTTGCCAATTCCTTCTCTCCATAAATGCTGCCTCACCCGCTGAGTTTCTCCAGCATTTTGTGTCTATGAAAGGGTGATCGATGGTCGGCGTGGGCTCGTGGGCCTGTTTCCACACTGTATTTTTCAATAAATCAAAAATGTTTTTACACTACCTTGCAATGAATCAGCACAGTTATGCACTTGATGGTGCACTGGACAATGCCCTGTACATTAACATCTCCCTGAGTGGTGACTTCACCCTGATATTCTACTTCTTTTCTGCAGTGGGATCAAATGGATGATTCAAGCATGAAAACCTTTTGGGATAGAGTACAAAAGGAGATTCATTCAGGTATATTCGGTTTTTACCTTGGTATCCCCTTATCTTGAAACCAACTTGTTTTCTCCATGTGCAATACATTTACAGAGGTGTATAAAATCATGAGGGGCTCAGACAGGAAGAATGCAAAAGTCTTTTACCCTGAGTGGGGTAATCAAGAACCAGAGAGCATAGGTTTAAGGTGAGAGGAGAAAGATTTAATAGGAATCTGAGAGGCAACTTTTTCACCCAGAGGGTGGCGGGTGTATGGATCGAGCTGCTAGAGTTAGTTAAAGCAGGTGCAATAACAGCATTTAAGAAAACACATTGATAGGAAGGTTTAGAGGGACATGGGGCAAATGCAGGCAACTGGGACTAGCTTGGATGGGCATCTAAGTCAGCATGGACGAGTTGGGCTAAAGGGTCTGTTTCCGTGCCATTTGACCCACTGCTTTTTCTAATTGATATTTCTGTTGGTAACACATTAAGAAGGTGAATTTGGAAAGAGCAGTGCACTAAAAGAAAGGAAAGTTATTTAGGATTCGGACATAGAACAGATTTGACTAATTTGACTGGTTTCTGTCTGATGGGTGGACATTAAGGAGCACAGATTTAGGATCAATATAATTGAGAAAGAGTTTGTATTTTCTCGGTTTGAGTATTCAGATAATGGATGGACAGATACACGGGGAAGGATCAGAAACCTGCTTCACGCTGAGGTGAGGTGAGGTGAGCTGGGGTGCGCTGAGCTGTGGTGAGGTGATGAGCAGTGATGTGGATGTGGTGGCAGTACAAAAAGTACGTGTAGAAAATCTCTCCTTACAGATGTTAGATTCATCTAATTTACTTAATAGATAGGAAAAACAATGACAAAACAAAACAACTTTGCTAGTCGTATCTATATATTACTTCTGCAGATTTTTTTGAAAAGGGGCTGTCAATGAAGGAATGTAGAAACAAAGAACTGCAGATGCTGGTTTATACCAAAGATAGAAACAGTGCTGCAGTAACTCAGCGGGTCAGGCAGCATCTCTGGGGAAAAAGGATGTGTCCCGATCAGAAGAAGGGTCCCGACCCGAAACGTCACGCATGCTTTTTATCCAGAGACACTGCCTGAGCTGCTGAGTTACTCCAGCATGTTGTGTCTTACGTCAGTGAAGGAGACACACAGTCCCCTTTGTGCTTACAATGCTGAGAACTATATTCTACACTCCGTATCTTCCCCTTTGCTCTGTCTATAGCACTCGAGTTTGACGTATGTGTGTATGTATAGTGTTATTCCATCTGATCAGATATCATGCTTTGTTTTGCATGCTATCCAGTCAGATAATGCTGTACATAATCGGTACCTGTGATAATAATAACCGTCTGCTGTCACAGAATCCGTGTACATTGTGATTTTTTTATTTTCCCAGCATGAATGACATCAACCTGAGTCAGGTGGGCATGGAGCAGCTGAGTGCTTCGTCCGTCAGTACTACCTTACCTGTGACAGCAACTCACCTGGGCATGAGCTCACCCACTCACAACCCTCTCACAGCTCCAGGTAGGACACGCTGATCTACCCTGGGACCATTCACAGAGTCGTGGTGCAGCGGTAGAGTTGCTGCCTTACAGCGAATGCAGCGCCGGAGACCCGGGTTCGATCCCGACTACGGGTGCTGTCTGTATGGAGTTTGTACGTTCTTCCCGTGACCTGCTTGGGTTTCCTCTGAGATCTTCGGTTTCCTCCCACACTCCAAAGGTTCATTGGCTTGGTAAATATAAAAATTGTCCCTAGTGGGTGTAGGATAGTGTTAGTGTGCGGGGATCGCTGGTCGACGAGGACCCGGTGGGCCAAATGGCCTGTTTCTGTGCTGTATCTCTAAACTAAAAGTAGACGTGGAGAGGATGTTCCCACTAGTGGGAGAATCTGGGACCAGAGGGCACAGTCTCAGACTAAAAGGATGTTCCTTTGGAATGGGGATGAGGAGGAATTTCTTTAGCCAGAGGGTGGTGAATCTGTGAATTAATTGTTACAGACAGAGGTGGAGGCAAAGTCAATGGATATTTTTCAGGCAGAGATTGATAGGTTCTTGATTGGTACAGGTGTCGGGGGTTATGGGGAGAAGGCAGGAGAATGGGATTAGGTGGGAGAGATAGATCAGCCATGATTGAATGGTGGACTCGATGGGTCGACTGGTCTAGTTCTGCTCCTATGCCTTATAGTTACTCCCCACTAGCGTATGGAAGGGCAGTTCAGGTGCCTGATAACAGAGGGGTAGAAGCTGTTCCTGAGTCTGTTGGTGTGTGCTATCAAGCATCTGTACCTTCTGTGAGGGCAGCAGAGAGAGGGAGGAATGACCAGGGTGGGGTAAGTCATTGATTTATAGGTACACAAAAATGCTGGAGAAACTCAGTGGGTGCAGCAGCATCTATGGAGCGAAGGAAATAGGCAACGTTTCGGGCCGAAACCCTTCTTCAGACATTGATTATGTTGGCTGCTTTTGGAGGCAGCGCGGTGCAGATGGAGTCAATGGTGGGAAGGGCAATTTGGATCAGGACAATTTGAAGCGTCAGTGGAGCATGTTACAAGGTTTGTGTATAGATATGATCCTGAGCATCCAAGGAGATGAGAAGAAACTAGTTGAGACAAAAGGACTACATTCATTCATCCAGTTAGTTATTGAGTTGTAAAAATAACCATCAGGTGCCCCACTGCTGCACAATGAAATTCCAGATAGATTACGGACTGTGTATCTTTGTTACAAATCGTCAGAGCCATTCGGTTTTTAGAAAAATCTCTGGGCCAAGTGGGTTGGTTTATTACCTAAAATTGGAGAATTTACTGTTCAGCTCGTATTCTGCTTGTGTTTAGTCTAGAGATACAGTGCGGAAACAGGCCCTTCGGCCCACCGAGTCCACACCAACCAGTGAACCCCCCCACACTAACACTACGCTGCACCAGGGACAATTTTTAAAAACATTTTATACCAAGCCAATTAACCTACAAACCCGCAGAGATCCGGAAGTGGCGGCGCTGCTTGTCAGCTGCGGCTCACCTGCAGTCCGTCTGTCTTTTATTTTATTTTTGTCCTCGTCCCTGTTTTTGGTGTTTATTTTTGGTTTGTTGGGTTGTGTATGTGTGTGTGGGGGGGGGTGGAGGGTGGGAGAAACGGGGTTTTAGTCTCTCCCTTCGGGGGGATGCGACTTTTCCTGTCGTGTCCCCCGACACCGTCTCCGTCTGTGCTGAGGCCCTGGTGACGGCCTTCCAGCTTCCAGAGGCGGCGGCCCTGGCTCCCTCTGAGCTGCGGTGCTCCAGCGACGGCCTGGCTCCCTCTGAGCTGCGGTGCTCCAGCGGTGGCCTGGCTTTCGGGAGCTGCGGTGCTCCAGCGGCGGCCTGGTTTTCGGGAGCTGCGGTGCTCCAGCGGCGGCCTGGTTTTCGGGAGCTGCGGTGCTCCAGCGACGTTCCGGCGGCGGGCCCTGTGGCGGTGTTCCGGCGTTCCGGCGTCAGTGGTGGCGGCGGCCTGGATCTCCTCAGCGCAGAGGGAGAATAAGGAGGGGAGAAAGACAGAGACCCTAAGACTTTTGCCTTCCACCACAGTGAGGAGGTGTTTGGTGAACTCACTGTGGTGGATGTTAATTTTGTGTTTATTGTATGGTATTGTTATTTTTATATATGTATGACTGCAGGCACGAAATTTCGTTCAGACCGAAAGGTCTGAATGACAATAAAGGCATTCAATTCAATTCAATTCAATTCAATTCAATTCACGTCTTTGGAAACCAAATTTCCCGGGGAAACCCCATGTGGTCATGGGAAGAACGTACAAAACTCCGTACAGACAGCTCCCCTAGCCAGGTCCTGGAACCTGGGTCTCTGGTCTGCTGTAAGGCAGACTGATTCCTGGGATGTCAGGACTGTCTTATGAACAAAGACTGCATAGACTCAGTTTATACTCTCTAGAATTTAGGAGATTGAGAGGGGATCTTATAACACTTACAACATTCTTAAGGGGTTGGACAGGCTAGATGCAGGAAGATTGTTCCCGATGTTGGGGAGGTCCAGGACAAGGGGTCACAGCTTAAGGATAAGGGGGAAATCCTTTAAGACCGAGATGAGAAAGACTTTTTTCACATAGAGAGTGGTGGGTCTCTGGAACTCTCTGCCACAGAGGGTAGTTGAGGCCAGTTCATTGGCTATATTTAAGAGGAAGTTAGATGTGGCACTTGTGGCTAAGGGGATCAGAGTATATGGAGAGAAGGCAGGTACGGGATACTTAGTTGGATGATCAGCCATGATCATATTGAATGGCGGTGCAGGCTCGAAGGGCCGAATGGCCTACTCCTGCACCTAATTTCTATGTTCTATGTTTCTAAGGCAGCAACTCTACCGCTGCGCCTCCGTGCCGCCATGTTAAGTGCTTGATATATCTCAGTTTGTTTTCATCCGTTTCTCGTTGGTTTAATTGCAGGAATGCCCGTGGCGATCCCGAACCTGAGCCCTTCCTTGGGCACTCTCCCCTCCGCCCTCTCGTTGATGCTTCCGATGAGCATCGGGGAACGTGGCGTCATGTGCAGCATTCCAGACCGCAACTACACGCTGCCCCCTCCTCCTTATCCACACCTGGACAACAGCTACTTCCGGCACATTTTGCCAGGTAAACAATGACCTGACTGCAAACAGGAAACGTTCAGCATAAGATCTCTTCTAAATTTGACATCGTTACAAAATGTTATGCTTTGTTCCAGTGGCTAACACGCTGATCTCCCGGTGACCCAGCACTTCAACTTCCCCCTCCCATTCCCAATCTGACCTTTCTGTCCTGGGCCTCCTCCATTGTTAGTGTGAGGCCCACCGCAAATTGGAGGAGCAGCACCTCATATTTCGCTTGGGCAGCTTACACCCCAGTGGTATGAACATTGACTTCTCTAACTTCAGATAGCCCTTGCTTTCTCTTTCCATCCCCTTCCCAGTTCTCCCACTGGTCTTACTGTCTCCGCCTACATTCTATCTTTGTCCCGCCCTCTCCCCTGACATCAGTCTGAAGAAGGGTCTCGACCCGAAATGTCACCCATTCCTTCTCTCCAGAGTTACTCCAGCATTTTGTGTCTACCTTTGATTTAAACCAGCATCTGCTGTTCTCTCTTACACAAGATAGTTCTCCTCGCTTGTTTTATCCATCAGCCTACTTTTTTTTATAGTTTCAAGTTCCTTGGTGTAAATACAGAACGTAGAACAGGCCCTTCAGCCCACAATGTTTGTGCAGAAGAAGATGCTGAGACCAACTCCACCTGCCTGCGCTTAACCCATATCCCTCCATTCCCCGCATATCCACGCGCCTATCTAAAACAGCATCTGCTGTTCTCTCTTACACAAGATAGTTCTCCTCGCTTGTTTTATCCATCAGCCTACTTTTTTTTATAGTTTCAAGTTCCTTGGTGTAAATACAGAACGTAGAACAGGCCCTTCAGCCCACAATGTTTGTGCAGAAGAAGATGCTGAGACCAACTCCACCTGCCTGCGCTTAACCCATATCCCTCCATTCCCCGCATATCCACGCGCCTATCTAAAACTTTCTTAAACGCCACTATTGTATCTGCCTCCACCACGCCCCCTTGGAAACGTGTTTCAGGCACTCAACGCCCCATGTGTGTTTTAAAAAAAAAGCTGTCCCTCAAATCTCCTTTAAACTGTGGCCCTCTCACCTTAAAGTTGTGCACTCTGGTATTTGGGTTTTACATCTAGGGAAAAAGACTTACCAATAATTTGTCCTGATTCAATCACATAATCGATACAGTAAGAAAGCTTCTTCTCCCTCAGAAGGCAAAGGAAATTCAGCACATCGCCAAATATCCTTACCAATTTGTACACATACACCATAGAAAGCACACCATCCAGATGCATTACAGCTGAAGTTAATGAAGGCACAAGGAACTGCAGATAGAAGTCTATGGAACTGATGCACTACAGTGCTGAGAACTATATTCTGCATGGTAAACAAAAATGCTGGAGAAACTCAGCAAGTGAGGCAGCATCTAAGAAGAGAAGGAATAGGCAACGTTTCGGGTCTTGACCTTCGATTTTTCCAGCATAGTATAAACAAAACTAAGCTTTTCACTGTACATGTGGCAATAGTAAACCTGAACCATGCTGGTTTGCAGAAAAAGACAAAGTGCTGGAGAAAGTCAGCGGATCAAGCAGCATCTGTGGAAAGCACAGCCCTATCCATGTTCCTCAGAGACGCCACCAGCACTTTCACTTGGAAATGAAAGATGAAAGAAGTATTTATTGTGTCCAAATAGAAATGATTTTTTAAAGTGTTTGGGACATGGGAAATGATGGTGACATTTTTGTTTTTACCTGTTCTCTTGTATTGTAAATCTGAAGTTGACGTTTCTGAATCTTGCACTGATTTGTCTTTGTGCCTTTCCTGCAGGCATTCTGTCCTACCTGGCTGACAGACCACCTCCCCAGTACATCCACCCCACGGCGCTCAGTGTGGACGGCACTCCTGCACTGCCTGTCTCCAGCAACTCGCCTGCCCTGGATCATTACGAGCCCGGCAGTGGCGTCACCTTGGAGACCAGCATCGTCTCAATAGACTCGAGACAGGTCGGCAGCCACAGCTCCCAGAGCCTGCACCAGCCCAGCAACACGGAGGGCAGCATCTCCATGGAAACGGTTTCCAGGGTGAACAGCCCCATCCCAACGGAAGGGATGAACGAGGAGATGGCGATGAGCGGGGTGACGGCAGAGTCCCAGACACTGCCCCCTGGGTCCAGAGGCCATGAATCCATGAGCGTGGACTCGGTGCGGAATAACTTGGAAGCAGAGGCAGTGGTGGGACAGAGCGCGGTGATGCCGATTCACGGCAGCCCTCTGGAGTTGCCGGTTGTGATGGAACCAGAGGCCATGGCTGGTCGGGTGGGCAGCATGTCGGAGAGGGCGCTGCGTGACCCCATCCACACCGCTGCACTCAACCCTAACCCTGGGGCAGTGGCACTCCCACCCCCTCACTCCCTGCCTTCCCTCCACGGACCGAGCCTAGGTCTGGACTCTGTCTCTGTCTCCACCATCACCACAGACGTCTCCATGAGCTCCAACCAGGTCAACGTGTCCGCGGAAACCCTGACCTATGTGGCGCCGGCTCTGCAGATGGACGACTCCGGCTCCAATAAGGAAAACCTGGCAGACTCTTTCACAATCTGTAAGTTGGGTTGGTTTAACATCGCCGTTTGTTTGTACAACTAAGTAGCCATGGGATCTAAGTTGTAACGTGCCCGGAATCAGCTCCGTCACCATTATTCCACCCATTTCTGCAGCTGATCTATATCCACGTGCATCGTCTGGCCACCTTCCTCACTGTCCTGCAACTCCTCCAGTCCTGGTGTCGTCCGAGTGGAGTACACACTAAAGAAGGAATGTTCAAGAAGGAACTGCAGATGCTGGAAAATCGAAGGTAGACAAAAGTGCTGGAGAAACTCAGCGGGTGAAGCAGCATCTATGGAGCGAGGGAAATAGGCTACGTTTCGGGCCAAAACCCTGAAGGAAATAGGCAACGTTTCGAACCGAAATGTTGCCCATTTCCTTTGCTCCATAGACGCTGCCGCACCCGCTGAGTTTCTCCAGCACTTTTGTCTACACTAGAGAAGGACCTATTTGGAAGGGAATCAAACCCAGGCTCGTGCTATTTATTGCTCATTTGTGCAGAAGAACTATTTTGTGTAAGCAGCAACAGAATGTGTGCTGTACACCGTTTAGCACCCAGTGGGATGCTGTGAGGATTTTGGGCCAAACACGGGACCAGAAGAGGTCCTTCTGCAGTTGTACAGGGCCCTAGTGAGACCACACCTGGAGTATTGTGTGCAGTTTTGGTCCCCTAATCTGAGGAAGGACATTCTTGCTATTGAGGGAGTGCAGCGTAGGTTTACAAGTATAATTTCCGGGATGGCGGGACTGTCATATGCTGAGAGAATGGAGCAGCTGGGGTTGTACACTCTGGAGTTTAGAAGGATGAGAGGGGATCTTACTGAAACATATAGTCCAGAACTAGGGGCCACAGTTTAAGAATAAGGGGTAAGCCATTTAGAACGGAGACGAGGAAACACTTTTTCTCACAGAGAGTTGAGAGTCTGTGGAATTCTCTGCCTCAGAGGGCGGCGGAGGCCGGTTCCTGGATACTTTCAAGTGAGAGCTCGATAGGGCTCTTAAAGATAGCGGAGTCAGGGGATATGAGGAGAAGGCAGGAACGGGGTACTGATTGGGGATGATCAGCCATGATCACATTGAATGGCGGTGCTGGCTCGAAGGGCCGAATGGTCTACTGCTGTACCTGTTGTCTATTGTCTATAGCTTGGATGGTCCATCTTGGTTGGCATGGACAGGTTGGGCTGAACGGCCTGTTTCCATGCTGTGTGACTCTGTACTGTGGCCTCCCTGCATTTGCACATCACCCCCTACGAAGAGTTGGAGCAACAATCTGGAAGTTCATCAGTTGTAGACGCAGAATTAGGCCATTCGGTCCATCAGGTGGCTGATCTATCTTCACCTCTCAACCCCATTCTCCTGCCTTCTCTCCATAACCCCCGACACCCGTACTAATCCAAAATCTAGCAATCCCCACCTTAAAAATATCCATTGACAACCCCCACAGCCTCTGTGGCAATGAATTCCACAACGAATTCCTCTGACTAAAGAAATTGCTCCTCATCTCTTTCCTAAAGTGTGTTGCTTTTGTACAGAAGTACCAGGTTGCAAACCTGAAGTCATTCATGACTCTGGCATCCATTCCCTCACGAGGTCGGGTTCACCCATCAGTTGACAGTGCTCACAAGGCCAATATTACCAACACTCATTTTTCACATACGCACTATTCTTTACAAATTCCGTCATAATCTTATCCTTTGTTATCTTCGTTACTTCCTCCAGTCTGATAACCTTCGAAGATTTCTGCTCCACTAACTTGGGGTCACTTGCTTATCCCCAGATGCAATTGTTTCCACATCATAGTTCACTAGCTGCCAAGGCCAAGCTGTCCAATGCCCTGTACTCGTGTATCTTTCCCTTCTAGTGTCTAGTATTATCTGATCTGATTGGATAGCATGCTTACAAAAAGCTTTTCACTGTGCCGTGGTACACGTGGCAACAATAATCCTAAATCTCCCCACCTCTCTGGCCCCCTTTTAAGACGCAGCTCCTTCGGTTCTGTGTTTGATCATCTGCTATAATATCTGTGCGACATAGTTAAACTTTGTTCGATAATACATTTATTTTATTTATTTATTATTTAAATTTTATTTTATTAGAAGCAATTGTACAAGGAGAAAGTAATCGACATAACAATTCTACAATTTTCGTACAGCTTCGATTTTAACATTTTATAAACTAATAACTAAATCGGGGGAAAAAAGGGAAAGAAAAAAGAAAAGAAAGAATTTTGAAAGAGAAAAGAAAACCCCAGAACTAACGAAGAAGTGCAAGAAGCGGAGAGATATCCCACTGCCCTTCCCGACGCCCGCTCACCCGACCCTAGCGCCGGTTTTGAGTTTGTGTTCAACCATTATGTTGTTGAAGAAATTCAATGAAAGGAGACCGTATTTTGGAAAATTGATCTGGTTTGTCAGTCAAGACAAGCCGTATATTTTCTAGATGTAGTGTCTCGGTCATTTCTGTGATCCACATCTTCACTGTGGGGACTGTTGTCTTTTTCCAGAATTTAAATATGTTTTTTCGCTGTGATTAAACCATAGTCAAGGAAGCGTCTTTGGGATATCGTTAAATTAGGGCAGCCCTCTGACATTCCTAATATTATTAATTTTGACGATATCACATTTATGTAAAGGTGTGGTATTTGTTCTGTATTAAAGGTGGAAACAATTGTGTAGACAAAAGCAACTGCAGATGCTGGTTTACAAAAGACACCAAGTGCTGGAGTAACTCAGCGGGTCAAGCAGCATCTGTGGAGCACATGGATAGGTAAAGTTTCAGATCGAGACCCTTCTTCAGATTCAATAGGTGACATTTCACGTCGGGACCCTACTTCAGTCTAAATAGGGAATGTTTCGGATCGGGACCCTTCTTCAGACCCAATAGGGGATGTTGCGGATCGGGACCCTCCTTCACACCCCAAACATCTACTGCTCCATTGCGAAATCTGCACAAGATATGCCGCCTTTGAAGATGTTCTCCCCGAATTTGAAGAAGGGTCCCGACCCGAAACGTCACCTATCCCTGTTCTCCAGGGGTGCTGCCAGACCCGCTGAGTTACTCCAGCGCCTTGTGGAAGAAGTTAATCTTGTTATTGGTTGATGTTGCTCTTAACGGACCGGTTGTGATTGTGGCTGTCAGCGGTGGGCCCCGCGGGGTGCAGGTGTGTAGCGTGCGTGTAACTCCGTGTCTTTATTCCCTGTGATGCAGGGTGTACTCTGTGTGACCGGGCCTACCCTGAGGACTGCCCAGAACATGGGGCAGTGACTTTCATTCCAGACACCCCAGTCAACAGCCGAGCCAGACTCTCGATCCCAAGGCAACTGTGTCTCCGGCAGTCCATCACAGGGGGCGATGTCGGTAAGTGTGAGCTTCTGCTCAATATCTCTCCTATTTATATTGAAAAATATTGCCATCTTAAGCATTCTTTTAAGATACTTCTGGAGATCCAGTGACAAAAATGCCCCAATGGTATGAATGTTGATTTCTCTAACTTCAAATCCCAGCATTCCCTCTCTCTCCATCCCTCCCCCACCCAAGTCGCACCAGCTTCTCGTTTTTGCTCAACAGTAGACAATAGGTGCAGGAGTAGGCCATTCGGAGCACCTGGAGAAAACCCACGCGGTCACGGGGAGAATGTACAAACTCGGTACAGACGGCACCCTGTAATCAGGATGGAACCCGGGTCTCTGGCGCTGTGAGGCAGCAACTCTACCGCCGTGCTGCCCTATCTGATCTGATTGAATAGCATGCAAAACAAAGTTTTTGACCATACCTCTACACATGACAACAATAAACCTCAGTAATATCAGTGTGTCTAGCTGTACCTCCCGTTGTAATGAGACCTACAGCAGATGCAACGCTTCTCTCCGACTGCATGTTTGTGCTGAGACTGCAACAGCAAACCGTTCCCCTTAGTTTGCTGAAGGGCACGGGCTGGGACTTGTACCGCGATTGTATCCGTGTCTCGTGTGATCAGATTTCATTGTGTAGCATGCAAATAAAAGCTGGTCACGGTATGTGTACCGATGCGACAGTAATAACTCACTCACTGACTGTGTGTGGTCCTCTGCAGGCGTGTGGAGTCAAGATGCCATTCCCGTACGAACCTGCTTCGGACCTCTGGTTGGCCAGCAGATTAACCTGATGGAAATCACCGACTGGACAAGCAAAAGCAGCACAAACATCTGGAAAGTTAGTGTGACTGAAATATGCCCCCAATATTGCTGCATGTTCTTCACCGCACTGTAAACCCCTGGCACTATAACACAACAGTTTGTGCAGGGTGGGACACAGGAATACACTCTCTGAAACTGTGTGAACAAACTATCCAGATGTGACTCATTGAACTTCAGATTACAGTAAACCCTCACATATCCACAGAGTGGATATTGGTTATAGCGGACCCAGACTCCCGCTGTACTCCCACTCCCACTCCCCCGCCCCCTACCCCAACCTCCGCCTGTTACACAATGAGCTTGGTGCCTCGTGGTGGGGGCCTCAGGTCACAGGAGCGGAGAGAGTGAGCGGCATGAAGACGGCGTGTGTACCGGGCCCGTCCACGTTCATGGTTCATGGCGAGTACCGGGCCTGGTTCACTGCCTGTGGGCAAAACCAGGGGCTCTGCCGCTCCCCGGCCTGTGAATGCCCCCTGAATTTAACCCTCCCCAATGCCGCAATTTATCCCACCCATCCTTGGGTTAAATTTTACCCCCCCCCCCCCCGCATTCATTTATAGCGGACAATCATCAATAACGGACCCCCCAGGTCCATTGTGGCGAGGGTTTACTGTACTCCATAAAAAGCCATGATCACATTGAATGGCGGTGCTGGCTCGAAGGGCCGAATGGCCTACTCCTGCACCTAGTGTCTATTGAGTCAGCATCGATCATTCTGAACATGGTGAGTTCTGGGCTGGATGAGCAGAATGCCAGTCTGAGACTCTCATTTTGCAGCTGTGAAAGATACTCAATTGTTGGAAATTTGCAGTGGGTCGGGCAGCTTCTACAGAGGGAGTAGAGGGGTTAATGTTTCAAGTTGAGGACATTTTATCAACCTGAATTGGAAACCCTTCTCTTTCTGCGAGTGCTTCCCAACTAGCTGAGTCTGTGCAGAATTTGAGCTTAGTTTAGTTTGGAGATACAACATTGAACCTTCGGCCCACTGTTTCCATGGCCCATTCACACTAGTTCTATGTATCTAGTCATCTCATCCACTCCTCACACAATCAAGACAACTGACCTACAAACCCCCCGCACGTCTTTGGGATGTGGGTGGAAACCGGAGCGCCTGGAGGAAACCCGCACGGACAAAGGGAGAATGTGCAAACTCTGCACAGACAGCACCCATAGCCCGGATGGAACCTGGGTCTCTGGCTCTGTGAGGCAGCGGTTCTACCAGCTGGGCCGCCCAGTTTTCTGATTTCAGTTCAGATTTCCAAAGCTGTGGCATCTTGCGTCTTGTCCTTGAGTGAGTCCCAGCTTTAGACCTGCATCTTAATAACAGCATGTGGAGGCAAAAAGGCCAAAAGGCAAAGCCTGGTCTCAGGGAATACAGATGTGTGATGTACAGGAGATTTGGAAGAAAAAAGCAAGATTAAGACTGAAGTCAGAGTCAAACAAACTTTATTGTCATTTAGAAATACATTGATATATGCACTTCCAAACGAAATTCCGTTGCATTTGGCTCCCTGTGCAACGCGATAATTAACAGAAGGATAAACATGGATAAAAAGGATAAATAGACAATGGTGGCAGCCCATTACATGGCATTCAGGGGTCTGATGGCTCGTGGGAAGAAGCTGTTGCAGAACCTTGATGTTCTGCTCCTTATGCTACGATATCTTTTGCCCGAGGGCAGCAGAGTGAACAGTACGTGATGGAGATGTGTGGGGTCTTTTATAATACTGCTGGCCTTAGACACGCAACGTTTGGTCGCAATATCCCCGATTGAGGGGAGAGAGGTCCCGATGATTTTTTCCGCTGTCCTCACCACTCTGCACGGACTTCCAGTCAGAGGCTTTTCTTGAGACTCTCAAAGTCTGAGACTCTCATCTTGTAACTGTGAAAGAAGCCAGGATTAGTTGCAGCGGGTCAGGCAGCTTCTACGGAGCCCAGACATCCGAGTGGTCTCTCAAATGGTCACTGGAGGCTGTGATTGAGTGGAAGATTACCAGTGTTTGAGAAGGAACTGCAGATGCTGGAGTGTCGAAGGTAGACATAAATGCTGGAGAAACTCAGTCTGAAGAAGGGTCTCGACCCGAAACGTCGCCTATTTCCTTTGCTCCACAGATGCTGCCTCACCCGCTGAGTTTCTCCCGCATTTTTGTCTACAGAAGATTACCAATGATTAATGGATGGGCAAGACAAGGCGTTGGAGGAACTCAGCGGGTCAGGCAGCATCTCGTGAGGGAATGGACACGCAATGTTTTGTGTCTGGGCAGACTCAGACCTGACCATCTTGTGTTCCTCCAGCTAGAGGGGGGGGTGAATAACGTGGGCGTGTGGACACAGCTGTGTCCTTTGATGATAGTTGTTAAGTTTCTGTATAAGATAACCTGTTAAGTTGTCTTTTGCTGCTATTTGACCAAATTCCAGTGTGGTTTGGTCTTGCGTACAACTGCTGATTATCCTTGCATTTACTTGGTATTTCATCCGCAGATATTTCGCAATTACGTTCTGGAGTTTCAAATAGTGACAGTGGATGAGGACATCTGTAACTGGATGATGTTTGTGCACAGAGCCAGGTGAGTGACTCCGTGCCGGCCGTGGGGAATGCAAGGAGTGAGCAGTGTGGGCGTATGATCTTTATAGGGTGGCACGGCAGCACAGTGGTAGAGGCGCTGCCTTGCAACGCTTACAGCACCAGAGACCCGGGTTCAATCCCGATCTGTACGGAGTTTGTACGCTCTCCCCGTGACCACGTGGGCATTCTCCGAGATCTTCGGTTTCCTCCCACACTCCAAAGATGTTCAGGTTATAGGTTTAATTGGCTTGGTAAAATTGTAAATTGTCCCTAGTGTGTGTAGGATAGTGTTCTTCTTCTTATCGAGTCCACACACAAGATTAGAAGTTGTTCAGCCACAGCTGTTCACACTTCTCGGCATCTGCATCCAATGGTGTCTTTGTCTTGTCACTTCTTGTGTGCGTAGTGGTGGAAAGATTGGTGGAAACTGGGCCGCGATGTGAATGCACTTTCCTTGACCCCCGGGATAGTGTTAATGTACGGGGATCGCTGGTCGGTGCGGACTCGGTGGGCCGAAGGGCCTGTTTCTGCACCTTATCTCAAAACTAAAAGGGATCACACACTGACTGCTGCCACCTTGCAGCAGCCTTGAGGGCAAGCTGTGCCAGCTGTACCTGCTCATCCACCACAACCATTTGTTTCTGACACAGGACAAAAATGACCTTTTCAAAAAGTGGCGCAGTGGTCGAGTTGCTGCCTTACAGCAGCAGAGACCTGGGTTCCATCCTGACCACGGGTGCTGTCTGTGAGCAGGTTCTACATTCTCCATGTGACAGTGTGGGTTTCCTCCGGGTGCTCCGGTTTCCTCCCACATTCCAAAGACGTGCAGGTTTGTAGGTTAATTGGCTTCTGTAAATTGTCCCTAGCGTGTGGGATAGAACTGGTGTATGGGCGATCGCTGGTCAGTGCAGACTCAGTGGGACGAAGGGCCTGTTTCCATGCTGACTAACCTAATTGACTTTGTTGCATTATCACTAAAGAAGTTAAATCTGCCTGTAGCACCATAATTTACCAATGTATTAATTGTAGGTGTAAATGTTGAACTTTTATTAATAGGCACTGCATGGTTGTGAAAGATTGCAGCAGGATCTTGATCAATTGGCCAGGTGGGCTGAGGAGTGGTTGATGGAATTTAATATTGAGAAATATGATTTGTTGCATTTTGGGACGTCGGTAACAAGGGCAGGACCTACACAGTGAATGGTCGGCCTCAGTGTAGTGTTGTAGAGCAGAGGGATCTAAGAGTACAGGTGCATGGTTCCTTGAAGGCGGAGTCACAGGTAGATAAGGTGGTCAAAAAGTCCTTTGGCACATTGGCCTTCATCAGTCAGGATATTGAGTGTAGAAGTTGGGAGGTCATGTTGCAGTTGTATAATAGACAATAGGTGCCAGAGTAGGCCGTTGGTGAGGAGCAGGAGTCCAAAAGGTGCAGGAGTAGGCCGTATAAGACGTTGGTGAGACTGCATTTGGAGCATTGTGTTCAGTTCTGGGCACCATGTTATAGGAAAGATATTGCCAAACTTGAAAGGGTTCAGAAAAAATGTACGAAGTAGAGTGTGTGAGCTATAGGGAGAGGTTAAGCAGACTGGGTCTTTATTCCTTGGAGCACAGGATGAGGGGTGATCTTATAGAGGTGTATAAAATCATGAGAGGAATAGATCGGACAGATGCACGGAATCACTTGCCCAGAGTAGGGGAATCGAGGACCAGAGGACATGGGTTCAAAGTGAAGGGGAAAAGATTTAATAGGAATCTGATGGGTAACTATTTCACACAAAGGGTGGCGGGTGTATGGAACAAGCTGCCAGAGGAGGTAGTTGAAGCTGGGACTATCCCAACGTTTAAGAAACAGTTAGATATGTACATGGATAGGACAGGTGTGGAGGCACATGGATCAAGCACAGGCAGGTGGGAATAGTGTAGCTGGGACATGTTGGGTGAGTTGGGCCGAAGGGCCTGTTTCCACACTGTATCACTCTATGACTAGTGTAGCTGGGACATGTTAGCCAGTGTGGGTGAGTTGGGCCGAAGGGCCTGTTTTCACACTGTATCACTCTGAATCTTATTTCCTTTAGGACTCGCGAGGAGCAAAACCTAGTGGCCTATCCTCACAATGGGAAGATTTATTTCTGTACGTCCAGGGAGGTTGCCCCGGACCACGAGCTGCTCTATTACTACACCAGGGATTATGCACGGCAACTCGGCAAGTGAAACAGAACAGCGGCCTTGCTTTTCCCTATTTGTCAATTACTCTGGCTGTTTCAGGAAGCATCTCTCTGCCTCTTTAACCTCATCACATTTCCAACTCAATATGAATCTTATTGACACAGTTTAAATAATGGTTTAAATATGAACGCAGTTCGATATTCCATGCTTATGAACACAGCTGGAATGTTGCCAGCTTACCTGGCTACCCAGCGTGTCCTGGAGTCAGGTGTGTTTTTGGAGTTTTCAAGTCAAGAACCTCAATGCACTGAAATTAAAGGATCTGATTTTAAATTATTAAACTAGAAATTGAAGTCACAGAAAATGTGGTTATGTCCCGATTGCTTGCAAACTGCCCATTCTTTTCAGATTTGTCTTCAATCTGCCACTGTTTCTGAATCGTCAATTATTTGCTAATTCGATACATAGACTGGATACTCATTTGAAATTATTGTTGAAATATACACCACTGATACCCATTAGAATTGGGAGTTTGTGTTGTATATCCTCACTGTGTAGTCGCTTGCCTTCCTACTATGGTGGGAAACGGGTATTGTGTCCTCAAAGTTTTGACTTTCTTTATACTTTATGGGCTGGTGCTGTGTAATTTCTGCAGATGACCCAGTTCCCTACGGTCTACACCCCAGTGGAGGTTTAGTCGAGAATTATACCTGTTTTCCATGCATGAGGACATTGTAAAACTAATCCCTGAAATTAGAAGAGAAACTGGGTGGCGCAGCGGCAAAGTCGCTGCCTCACAGCGCCAGAGACCCGGGTTCGATCCTGACTACGGGTGCAGTCTGTACGGAGTTTGTACATTCTCCCTATGACCGCGTGGGTTCTATCCGAGATTTTCGGTTTCCTCCCACACTCCAAAGACCTGCAGGTTTGTAGGTTAATTGGCTTGGTATAAATGTCAAATTGTCCCCAGTGTGTGGGGGATAGTTTTAGTGCGCGGGGTTTGCTGGTTGGTGCGGACTCGACGGGCATGTTTCCGCGCTGTATCTCTAAACTAAACTGGCAGCTTGTGGAGCTGTTTCCGTCGTGACTTCCATGCATCTCTGTGGAGGTTGCATTCCCAAGCATTTCCCCCTCGGCTACTCCAGCTTCAGCCCACGTCTGAAAGATGTGCAGATCTGTCGGGTTAATTGGCTGCTGTGTTTTAGCCCTGGTGTAGGCGGGTGCCGGGTGAATCGGTGGGAGTTGATGGGCAAGGGAGAGAGAGTAGACTTGAGGGAGACAAGTGAAACACAAAATGCTGGAGCAACTCAGCGGGTCAAGCAGCATCGCTGAGGGACATGGACAGGCGACGTTTTGGGTCAGGACCCTTCTTCGGACTGATGGCCATGGGGGGGGGGGGGGAAGAAAGCTGGAAGAGAGATGTGGGGGCAGGACAGAGCCTGGCAAGTCAAGTCACTTTTATTTCTATAGCACATTTACAAAACAACTCTCGTTGGCCAAAGTGGTGGAGGTACTAGCGTTATACAACAGTGGTTCATAGATTAAGTACGTACATAAATACATACATATCGCCCTCCCTCAGAGGACGTCAAGAAAGGCTTGAGATTAAAGATGAGTTTTAAGTCTCGACTTAAGATCAGATTACCTTTATTGTCATGAAGGAGTCGATGGAGGGGGCAGTTCTGATGGGAAGAGGGATGCTGCTGTTCCACAGTCTAGGAGCTGCAACCACAAAGGCGCGGTCGGTCGCCCCTGAGCTTATGCCTAGACCGCTGGATGTTCAGTAACCCCAAGTCGGCCGATCG
Source organism: Raja brachyura (assembly GCA_963514005.1). The sequence goes on along the minus strand of OY740800.1, from coordinate 44,651,273 downwards.
GAGGGACTGGAGGTGGTGTGGTGGGTGAGCAGACATTTGATGTAATAGGTGGGGACAGGTGAGGAGGGTTTGGTTGGCAGACTGGTGGAGTAAGTGGCAAGGGCTAGAGATGGTAAACAGACAACAGGAGAGGAGCAAAGCAGAGCTAGAGGAAAAGATGGAGGTAGAAGGGGAATGGGGGGGATCAACACAGTGGGAGTAATGGGTGTGCACCAGGGTGATAGGGAGATAAGTTAAGGAAAGGATTTAATACCACTGCTCAGAAATGACTGGACATGGCGGCTACAAGTTGCCATCTTCTACATTGTACGACAATAGATTATTAAAGGCCAAGGTTAGACGACACAACACTTCACGTTCAAGTTCGCATTTGTTGTCACATGCACCAATTCAAGTACAGTGACGTTTGAGTTACCATACAGCCACACCAAGTGAAAAGCAACAAGACACACAGCCACACCAAATAACATGTAACATAAACATCCACGTTCCTCACTGTGATGGAAGGCAATAAAGTTCAGTCATCTTCCTCCTTTATGTAACATGGAATACACCTGGATTTGTGTCACTGTTTCACAGACTCATGATATGCTCATGCCTTTCATGAAGGTTACCAGAACTATCACCAGATCTTGGCATCCTCTTTCCGTACACAATGTCATAAAATAGTCCTGACTGGAAACGTCACCTAGTTATGATCTTCAAAGATGCTGTCTGACCTGCTGAGTTCCTCCAGCACCTTGTGTCTATTTGGTAAACCAGCATCTGCAGTTCCTTATGTCTGCATAAAGACCTCATTGAAACTTACCAAGGAGTGAAAGGCCTGGATAGAGGAAGTTTCCACTAGTGGGAGAGTCTAGGACCAGAGGGCATAGCCTCAGAATAAAAGGACGTACCTTTAGACTGGAGATGAGGAGGAAATTCTTTAGTCAGAGGGTGGTGAATCTGTGGTTCATTGACTTCTGAGGCCAAGTCAATGGATATTTTTAAGGCGGAGATTGACAGATTCTTGATTAGTGCGGGTGTTGGGGAGAAGGCAGGAGAATGGGGTTAGGAGGGAGAGATAGATGAGCCATGATTGAATGGCGGTGTGGACTTGATGGGCCGAATGGCCTTAATTCCTGGACATTATGAACAGTTGCTTGCGGTGGTGATTTGGGTTGGGGCACATTCACTGACTTTGAGGAATGGAACGTGTGTGCTTGCTTTATTGAAGGGGTCCCCGAGCAGCCGGACGTGCGCATGTGCCACTGCGGGAAAGCCTACAGCACGTACGGGGAGCTGAAGCTGCACCTAAACAGCCACGGGCAGAACCGGGAGAGGAAGTGGAAGTGCTCCATCTGCCCCCGAGCTTTCACCTCCTCCACCAAACTCAATGTCCACATGATGGGGCACATGGGCATGAAGCCCCACAAGTGCGAGTTCTGCAGCAAGGCCTTCAGTGACCCCAGCAACCTGCGCACTCACCTCAAGATCCACACAGGTAGGCTGCCTCTTCACACCTGATGCTCGAGCTGCAAAGGTAACTTTACCTTGCACTAAACCTCTATCCTGTATCTGTACAACGTGGAACGGCCCGATTGTAATCGTGTATTGTCTTTCCACCGACTGGAAAGCATGCAACAATAATGCTTTTCAATGTACACGTGACAATAAACTAAACTAACTTAGATGCACAGAATGTTTAAGAAGGAACTGCAGATGCTGGCAAAATCGAAGGTAGACAAAAATGCTGGAGAAACTCAGCGGATGCGGCAGCATCTATGGAGCGAAGGAATAGGTGACGTTTCGGGTCGACACCCTACTTCACACTAATGTGGGGATGGGCCCCCCCCCCACCCCCATATCAGTCTAAAGAAGGGTCACGACCCCCCCCCCCACCTTCACCACTTTGAAGAAGGGGCTCGACTCGAAACGTCACCTATTCCTTCGCTTCAAAGATGCAGCCTCACCCGCTGAGTTTCTCCAGCATTTTTGTCTACCTTAGATTGACAATTGCTCTCTGCTGCTTGTCAGGGGCCTTGCTAAACACTTTTCTATTACATTATCCCTGTGCTTGGTCAAATCTGGAGATTTCCAAGCAATTTTTTTTTACACCCATTAATTTGTTCTGCTAACAAACAATCTGCTGGAGGAAGCCTAAAGAAGGGTCTCAACCTGAAACATCACCTATTCCTTCGCTCCATAGATGCTGCCCCACCCGCTGAGTTTCTCCAGCATTTTTGTCTACCTTCGATTTTTCCAGCATCCGCAGTTCTTTCTTAAACATCTGCTGGAGGAACTCAGTTGGTCTCATTGAAACTTAACAGATAATGAAAGGCCTGGATAGAGTGGACTTGGAGAGGATGTGTCCATTAATGGGAGAGTCTAGGAACAGAGGGCACAGCCTCAGAATAATAGGACTGGATTGTAGTGGTGGTGAGTGGGTGGGGATCATTTAGGCTATTGTCACGTGTACCGAGGTACAGTGAAAAGCTTTTTGTTTAGTTTCCTTTAGGGTTGGTAAGGTGGGAGATTACAGTAACTGGGATGGTAGAGGGAGGGCATTGAAATACTGAAGCTCAAAAGAAAATGACATTTGCAGCACTGCTACTGCAAGGATGGTGCCAATGTGCAAGCCAGCCATGCCGGGTAGGGGAGGTGGCAGTTTTAGTTGGTGTGATGATGTACGGGACACCTGCAGCTCAACGCAGCCCCATTTGTGGAATTCCCTCCCACAGAGGACAGTGGAGGCCAAATCACTGGATGGATTAAGAGAGAGTTAGATAGAGCTCTAGGGGCTAGTGGAGTCAAGGGATATGGGGAGAAGGCAGGCACGGGTTATTGATTGGGGACGATCAGCCATGATCACAATGAATGGTGGTGCTGGCTCGAAGGGCCAAATGGCCCCCTCCTGCACCCATTTTCTAAGTATATCCACTTACACAAGAGCAGACATGGCTCGAAGGGCCGAATGGCCCCCTCCTGCACCTATTTTCTAAGTATATCCACTTACACAAGAGCAGCCAAATAACATTATTTTAAACACAATGAAATTACATGTACATAGATAGGAGAGGTTTAGAGATATATGGGCCAAACATGGGTAGGTGGGACTAGTGTAGGTGAGGGATCTTGGTCGGCGTGGACTGGTTGGACCAATGAACCTGTTTCCGTGCTGCGTGACGTTACTGCGACATCTCTTAAGACTGTGACTAACCGTTCAAATAATTTGCCTTCATTTCCCAGGTCAAAAAAACTACCGCTGTGAAATGTGTGACAAATCGTTCACACAGAAGGCTCACCTGGCTTCACACATGATCATCCACACGGGCGAGAAGAACCTGAAGTGCGATTATTGCGACAAGAAGTTCATGCGGCGCCAGGACCTCCGGCAGCACGTGGTGACACACACACAGTAAGGACAGCCTTGTGTAGGGAGGAACCTCAGATAGGCACAAAAAGCTGGGGGAACTCAGCAGGACAGGCAACATCTCTGGAGAAGGAACGGGTGATGTTTCGGGTCAAGTGCCGCATCTAGCCTGGACAGGCTAGATGCAGGAAGATTGTTCCCGATGTTGGGGAGATCCAGGACAAGGGGTCACGGCTTAAGGATAAGGGGGAAATCCTTTAGGACCGAGATGAGAAGGACCTTTTTCACACAGAGAGTGGTTGGTCTCTGGAACTCTCTGCCACAGAGGGTAGTTGAGGCCAGTTCATTGGCTATATTTGAGAGGGGGTTAGATGTGGCCCTTGTGGCTAAGGGGATCAGATGGTATGGAGAGAAGGCAGGTACAGGATACTGATTGGGATGATCAGCCATGATCATATTGAATGGCGGTGCAGGCACGAAGGGCCGAATGGCCTACTCCTGCACCTAATTTCTATGTAAGATCTTTCTTCAGACTGGTTAGGGATAACCCAGGACTTGGTTTAATGTCTCATTAAAACTGTGCTGCTGTGGAAATGCTGGAGAACTGGGATATTGCAAACTAGGAGCAGCCTGGCTTCAGCTTTAGAGATGCAGTGTGGAAGCAGGACCTTCTGTGCCTGACCATTGACCACCCATTCACACGCTAGTTCCATGTTATCCCCCTTCCTCTTCCATTCCGGACTACACACTAGGGGCGATTTGCAGAGGGCCGAGTAGCCTACAAACACACACGTCTTTGGGATGTGGGAGAAAACCGGAATACCCGGAGAAAACCCGCAGGGTCACAGGGAGAACGTGCAAACTCCACCCAGACAGCACCTGAGGTCAGGATCATACCCAGGTCCCTGGTGCTATGAGGCAGCGGCACCGCTTATATGCTCTTGTCCAGAGTAGATCTGAAGGGTCCTGCTCTGAAACGTCTGTCCATTGTCTCCACAGATGCTGCCTGACCCGCTGAGTTACTCCAGCACTTTGTTTCAGATTCTACCATTGACAGTTCCTTGTCTCTAAAGTGGGGCATTGGTATATGACTTCCGACTGAGCCAATATAGGCTAGGATTAGCTTTATCATCTCAGTTATTCAGAGTATAAGGCTCTTAGATGCAGTAAATATACATTTGTTGAGGTCCTTTTATATATTTACTTTAAGAATGTTAGTTGAATGCCCTAGTGTAGGTGCATGCATTGCATTAAGGGTTAATTAATCCATTGATACGCATGGTCGGTTATCCTCTTCCCATATACCAACTCAACCGCTACCTCTCCATGCCATGGTCCAGCTTGCATGGGTTAAATAAATGTCAATGGATGGAGATATAGGACTACTGGTGCAACTAATGCTGGCCAAATATTTTTATTCACTCATGCAAGTTGACACAGCTTCCAGTAATTGGGATAATCTTGGATGCTATCAGACTTTGTGTAAGAAGGAACTGCAGATGCTGGTTTAAACTGAGGATATTAGACACTAAAAGGTGGAGTAACTCAGCGGGACAGGCAGCATCTCTGGAGAGAAGGAATGGGTGACATTTTGGGTCGAGACCCTTCTTCAGACCTTCGTTGTCTATCATTGCAGATTAGGCGCGAGGTGACATTCACACACACTTTATTCGTCAGTTTTAACCTGGTCAGTCTGAAGAAGGGTCTCGACCCGAAACGTCACCCGTTCCTTCTCTCCAGAGATGCTGCCTCACCCGCTGAGTTACTCCAGCTTTTCAATGTCTAGCTATTAGACTTCGTCTAACGTGGTAGATTATACGCGAGGTACAGGTCCATCTGGTGGGTTGCCACCTCCTTTAATCCAGACAAAATTACGAATGCGCACTTAAAATCCCTCCCGGAAGTCCCCCCGAATACGTGGCGCCTAGGCTGGGTAAGGCAGCCGATCTCAACCTCATCGGGATTTCCACGGCCGCTCAGCAGGTTGAATTTGCCCCCCTGCAGCCGGGGCTCTGGAACCAGCAGACGTTGTGGGCCAATATCTCAGCCCTTCCCCAGAGAACATGACCTCTGTTGATCCTGCAAAACACATAATATGGCACGGCTCTGGAACCAAGCGGGCCAGGAAATTGGCTTTTTTTTTTGTCTATCATTGCATATTAGGTATGAGGTGACATTCATTCAGACACGCTTTATTGGTCAGTTTTAACCTGGTCTTTCGTGTTTCCCTTTAGAGAGCGACAGATCAAGTGTCCAAATTGTGACAAGCTCTTCTGGAGGACAACCCACCTGAAGAAACATTTGAATTCTCATGAAGGACGGAGGGATTTCATCTGCGAAAAGTGCTCGAAAGCATTCTTGACAAAGTATCATTTAACCCGTCACCTGAAGATCTGCAAAGGCTCCAAGACGTGCCTGCCCACACAAGATCAGGAGGAGGAGGAGGAGGAGGAGGATGATGAGGAAGGGGACAGTGATGAGGAACTGTTGGAGGTTGGCAGTGGGACATGTCGTTTAACCAATGACCATTACATCACGGAGGACAGTTCTCAGTAGTACATATTGCAAATTGCTTTAGCGATGGTTCAACAAAATGCGTGAAGGAGATGGAACGTGAGAAAGTTGCCTGCCCTTTAAAGCAAAAACTTGGATTAATTGCAGTTTTCACTGCTGCAAAAATGAGTGCCTGCTCCAACTCTAATGTTGTAAATGTTGGCACTTCAGAGTGTGGAATCTAGCGTATGTTTGGTTGAAGTGAATTGTCCCTACAGCGAAGCATCAACAAAGTGGGTGCTTGGCATCTGTACCAGAGATAGACTCAATATGCTGGAGTAACACAGCAGGACAGGCAGCATCACTGGAGAGAAGGGATGGAATGGGTGACGTTTTGGATCGAGACCCTTCTTCAGACCATCTGCTTGTCACCTGTTTAATGAGATTCCAAAGCGATGACTTCCCTCCCACGCAGTCTATCCAACCGCAACATGAAATGTATTTCCAAATCCCGCCGCCGATGTATGATACAATTGATCATACAACACATCGGCAGCTGACTGAAGTCAGGGCATTTCGTCTCATTGGCTGCGTAGATGCTTACCAATCATTCACACCTTGAACTAAAGCAAACTTGTGGAGGAATAAAAACCAAGAGGCAAACTCAGCCTGTAAATCTCTCAGCTTTGGGGAGCTGCTACATACCTCTTTTGTGATACCGTATGAATTTAAAACATTTTTGTACAATAACAGATAGGCTGTGGATATACAGACGAGGTCATTAGTCTAAAGGTACAATGCTGATATCTGCACCTATGTATAAAATATATTGTAAATATTTGTAACATTACCCTTTACATTCCAATCAAACTGTAATATATAAAAAAACACAATGGAAAGGATAGTATTGCTCATGCTATGGGCAAAAAGGTATAATCTAGTGTATCAACTTTGTCTTCAGAAACTGATTCTCACAAACACAATAAAGTATTCAGTTTCGACAGTGAGGTTGTCGCTTTCTATGCACTTTAACTGGTCTTAGTTTCTCAGGTGATTAAACACTATGGGAAATGAACGAGACACTATTTGAACCTGCAAATTGTTGTATCAACTCTTGATTTTGTGATTGTGTATAAGATTGAGGTTACTCCAGGTGAGCTTAAAGTCATTCAAAATCACAATAGCAATAAGAAAGTTGAGCTTTTAACTGAAAATGTAATGAAGTGACGTGGGACTTGTATACTTTAAGTTCGTCAGTACTCAGAAACGATATTAAAATATTACATCAGCTGGTACTCAACGCTTCATAAGACTGGTTGATTTTTTTTTTGCGGAGGTGACTAAAAATCAGTGACATTTACTTGTGAGAAACATTGTCAAAGGTCTCTCATTAGACTTGTAGCCAAAAATCTGGATACATTTGCCCCGATATTATTCCAATCAAGTGGGTTCATTCTTATCCAGGGCAAGATTCAAGCAATATTTTTTCACCCCACCTTAGGCAGCACAGAGGTCACATGATTTAAAAAGAAAGCATACTAATTGAGCATGATACAGGTAATATATATTTATTCCACTTCAATGTACAATAGGTGGTTGCTCCAAGCACCAGGTATACTTCCCTAGAAATGCCAAGGAGGAAACTCTGAAAGAGAAAAAAATCATGTAACTTCCAAGCTTTTAAGAAATAAACTTTTATAAGAAACAAAAACTACTGCTGCCTTTCAGTTTGATGGGCAAGAGTACCAACCCGAAGGTGAGCTGCACAGACAGATTCAGGATCTTTGCTGCCAGCCAACCCTGCTTGATCAAGACCGTGACAGGACTGCCACACCTCACAGGTGATAATCTACCCAGGACAATAAATGATTGGACCACTCTGCATTTGCAATTTGTTGGGATACAAGTTAATTTGGTTAGTGTCAGAGAGCATGGAAACAGACCCTTTGGCCCAACTTGTCCATGTCAACCATGATGCCCATTCAAGGCTAGTCCCATGCCCACATCTTTAAAGATACAGCATAGGAACAGGCACCTTGGGCCTAATGAGTGCACTGACTAGCGATCAGTGGACCAGCACCATCCTACACACTAGGGACATTTTACAGAAGTCAATTAACCTACAAATTTGTACGTCTTTGTGATGTGGGAGGAAACCCACGCGGTCACAGGAAGGACGTACACACTCTGTACCGACAGCACCCCTAGTCAGTATCAAACCCAGGGCTCTGGCACAGTGAGGCAGCAACTCTACTGCTGTGTCGCCACCATTTTTGTTAGCTGGAAGAACAAGAATAAGGCAGGATTCAGATTAAACATGATCATAATCCGCCTATTGTCCAGTGTGGAGGTATCTCTGCTTGTCATTACAATGGGCAGAGGCACCAATATTAAAATTTAATCTTTTCGATTGGGACAAAGGGAGAACTCAGCACGTTAAATCCAAAATGCTTTTGTTGAGAGGAACAAAGCACCATGGATGCATTCCTCTTCTTGAGAGTTATCCAAAGTCTGGATACAGCAACCCGCACTAGGTTAGAAATATTACTCTGGGAACACGGGAAGGATGTAGATTTGAACAAGACCGTCACGGCTGCTCAAACGTAAAGCAGGCATTGATAATTTTACAACTCCACGAGCACATGCAATCAATTTGTTGAACTTACCTTTTCAACAAAGCACTTCCAACTTATTCCTCGTCAATTGCAGGAATCCCCAACTCCTCATCAGTCCATTTGGAGGGGTCAGGATACGGGAAATGACCCTGTTAGACCAAAATGTCAGGCCTTAGTGAACAAGTGGTGGTTCGAGGGGTTGTTTCAATTCAGACAATCTACTGCATCCACTAAACGGTATCAACCACTGGAAAAACTGCGCTCAGCACTTGGGGTGCACGAGCAGTCAGTGCTATTGAATGTTGAAACCCTACAAGTGCACCCAAAGCCATAATATTATGTCATTAAATGAGCTTTACTTATCTAACTCCCAGCAGCTGATCTATACCATTTATTTGAATGAAAATACAGAACTTTGTGCAACTCACTAGTCTAGGAACACACTTCCTTACCTCTGTGACTCCCTCGTCCCTGACTCTGAAGAAGGGTATCGACCCAAAACTTCATCCATTCCTTCTCTCCACAGATGCTGCCTGTCCCGCTGAGTTACTCCAGCATTTTGTGTCTATCCCTAGCCTGGTCGCTGGGTCACCTACAAATATCCATGTTGTCCCAGTGGAATCTAGACACAAAATGCTGGAGTAACTCAGCAGGCGAGGCAGCATCTCTGGAGAGAAGGAATGGGCGACGTTTCAAGTCAAGACCTTTCTTCATGTTGTCCCAGTGGACTCCATGTTCAGTCCCACATCAGAACTGGAAGAGCGGACTTCCACAGCAAGAAGCACTGAGACTTTTACATTACCACTCCAGCTTGAAAAGGTTTGAAGCGTTAAAGGTTGGCGATCTCCGAGAAGACAAGTGATTACAGTAAGTTTAGAGGTTGATGAAGTACTCACAGTGACTGCATCTGGATCGTGCCACAAGTGCCAGAAAATCCAGAACCACATGAATCCACTGAGGATCTCGGACTGCAGCACCTGGCTCTTGGTCAGCTCAGGATACTGCCGGTACTGAGGCTCAATGTGGACCCCACCACCGGCTCTGGGGAAGGCAAGGATGGAACAAGATGCAAATAAACCCCAAAACACAGCCAAAGGTGCAATATAACAACACAAGAAATAGTACATCAGATCATACAACACAGAAAACTGCCCTTCGGCCCAACTCGTCCATACTAACCAAGATGACCCATTTACACTTGCCCCATTTGCCTGTGGTTGCCCAATACCTTAAATCTTTCCTATCCATGCATCTGCCCAAGTGCCTTTTGAATGCTCTTATAATATCTGCCTCAACTACCTTCTCTGGCAGCTCGTTCCATATACCCACCACCGCCACTTTAGCCTGACCAATAAAATCATGGATGAAGATATTTGCTATCTGGGAAGTCGCATGAAAATAGTGCTAATGTTTAAGAAAGAACTGCAGATGCTGGAAAATCGAAGGTAGACAAAAATGCTGGAGAATCTCAGCGGGTGAGGCAGCATCTATGGAGCGAAGGAAATAGGCGACATTTCGGGTTGAGACCCCTTTTCAGACTGATGGGGGGGGGGACGGACTTCCAACATCAGTCTGAAGAAAGGATCTCGACCCGAAACTTTGCCTATTTCCTTTGAAAATAGTGCTAGCTGTGTTTTACAATCTAGTAAAAACATCGGGACTTATTGTTGACACGACCACTCGGATACACTAAATGTAACACCAATGACAAAAGGCCTTATAATTTCTTGATGGGCTGTTTAAATTTAGGAATTTCATTCCAAGCTTAGTAATATACTTATGTGGAATTTCTACAACACTCTGATCATTCTTCTCCAAAGGATTTTTAAAGTAAAATTACAAATTAACTTTGTCTCATTGTTCAGATCTAAGAGTCTGTTGCTCAACCTTCTGCTGTGGAAAACAGCCGAGAATGTAAGCATTTCATTTTTCCTCTATTACCTTTGCCAACTTGGTGGAGTTCCTTTGTTCTAATTTCTTGATTTATAGCCAACCCAATTATTCTTTAACCAGTCCCAGAGAGAAACCCTCACGAGAAAGTTTGTAGTGGCTCTCAGTAACAATTGGGGATGGATATATATATATATAACAGTACAGCACAGTAATAAGCCCTTCAGCCCACAATGTCCATGCTGCACACAAGGCCAATTTCACGTTATAGTAGAATTAGGCCATTCAGCCCATTGAGTCAGCTCCGCCATTCAATCATTCCTGATCTCTGCTTCCTAATCCCATTTTCCTGCCTTCTCCCCATACCCCATGAAACCCGTTCTAATCAAGAGTTTGTCTATCTATGCCTAAAATATATCCAATGATGTGGCCTTCACAACCCTCTGTGGCAAGGAGTTCCACAGATGAACTACCCTCTGACTAACGAGGTTCCTCCTCACCTCCTTTCTAAAAGAGCGCCCTTTAATTCTGAGGCTGTGCCCTCTGGTCCCAGACTCTCCCACCAGTGGAAACATCCTCTCCACATCCACTCTATCTGTGCCTTTCATTATTCTGTAAGTTTCAATGAGGTCCCCCTCAACCTTCTAAACTCCAGCGAGAAGAGGCACGGTGTTGTCAAGTGCTCATCATATGCTAACCCACTCATTTCTGGAATAATTCTTGTACATCTCCTGCAGAGCCAGCACATCCTTCCTCAGATATAGACACAAAAAGCTGGAGTAACTCAGGGGCACTGGCAGCATCTCTGGAGAGAAGGAATGGGTGACGTTTCGGGTCGAGACCGTTCTTCAGACCCGAAATGTCACCCATTCCTTCTCTCCAGAGATGCTGCCTGTCCTGCTGAGTTATTCCAGCCTTTTCTGTCTATCTTCAGTTTAAACCAGCATCTGCAGTTGCTTCTTACACATCCTTCCTCAGATACGGGGCCCAGATTTGCTCACAGTCCTCCAAATGCGGCCTGACCAGCGCCTAATAGAGCCTCAGCATTACATCTCTATCATTTAAGATAACCTCTTCTGCCTGCACGTGATCTATATCCCTCCATAAGCATGTGCCTATCTAAAAGCTTCCAAAAGGAGTGAGTCCAGAACCAGGGGCTACAGTTTAAGAATAAGGGGTAAGCCATTTAGAACGGAGATGAGGAAACACTTTTTCCCCCACAGAAAGTTGGGAGTCTGTGGAATTCTCTGCCTCGGAGGCCGGTTCTCTGGATACTTTCAAGAGAGAGCTAGATAGGGCTCTTAAAGATAGCGGAGTCAGGGGATATGGGGAGAAGGCAGGAACGGGGTACTGATTGTGGAGATCGTACTCCTGCACCTATTGTCTATAAACACAACTAATATATTAACCATCATCCCTGGCAGCTCATTCAGCACTCTCTGTGTAAGAAACTTGCTCCATACATCACTCTTATTCTTTGCACCTCTCACCTTAGACCTGTCTCTACTCTTTTACACCCTGGGGTAAAAAAGGATACAATATACTAATTCCAGTGTCTGCAGTTTGTGTCACCATAATATACACATCCTTTATTACATCCTCCCAGAATTTTTTAACAACACAGATTTTATAAAGCACACATTTTCTTCTGGAAATAAACACTCTTGTCCTCAAACCCCATCAACTGAATCTAATTATTCTGTCGCACCTTAAAGAGGACTCAATAGCCCCAGAGTGCCAACAGCCCAGGATGCTCATGGTCTTAGATTGCCACAGTCCAGCGACCCTACACCCCAAGGTGCCCACAGGATGGGTGCCAACCTCCAAGGGTGCCCAGGTGTCATCTACCCAGGTGTCAACCATCCAGGGTGCCAAACACCCAAGTGCCCACCATCCAGATTGCCAATGGCCTTGGGAGCCACCAGCCGTGGGTGGCCGTGACCTTGGGTGCTAATGTCCCCGGGAGAGCAGGCCCCGGCCCGCCGGCCCGACCTCTAGCCCCCCCCCGTGTCCCCGGGCCCGGATCCAGGCCTCGGCCTCGGCGCTGGTGGAGCCGCGCTCCCCGCACCACCACACGGCCTCCCCGCCTCCCCACCCCGCTGCTGCCCCTCACCTGCGGACGGGACCCTTCCCCGGGCCTGGGCCCAGGCCTCGGCGCTGCAGGAGCCGCGCTCCCCGCCACACCAGCGCCCCGCACCGCGACATGGACACGGACACGGACATGGCCGCCCGCCCGCCCTCTGCCTGTCTGTCTGCCCGCTCCCCCCCCCGCGTGTGGATGCGCCGATACTCCCCCCCTCCCCCCTCACTGGAGATGGTAGCGCCCGATCCGGTGGGCGGGCGGAGCACGGGGAGGCGGGGCCACGGAGAGGCGGGGCCACGGGGAGGCGGGGCCACGGGGAGGCGGGGCCACGGGGAGGCGGGGCCACGGGGAGGCGGGACCACTTAGGGCGGGACCACGGAGGAGGCAGGGCCAATGGGGAGGCGGGGCCACGGGGAGGCGGGACCACTTAGGGCGGGGCCACGGAGGAGGCAGGGCCAATGGGGAGGCGGGGCCACGGGGGGAGGCGGGTCGCTAGGCCGCTGCCATGGCAACCGGCCCAAGTGCTGGAGAGTCAGTCAGCAGGTCGGGCAACATCTGTAGAGGGCAACATCTGTAGAGGGCACATCTGTGGAGAGCAGCATCTGTGGAGGGCAACATCTGTAGAGGGCATATCTGTGGAGAGCACCAATTGTGGGGGGTAACATCTGTGGAGGGCAGCATCTGTGGAGGGCAACATCTGTAGAGGGCATATCTGTGGAGAGCACCAATTGTGGAGGGCAACATCTGTGGAGGGCAGCATCTGTGGAGGGTGGCATCTGTGGAGGGTGGCATCTGTGGAGGGCAATATCTGTGGAGGGCAGCGTCTCTGGAGGGTGAAAGGTAGACAAATTTATTGCTTGGAGCGCAGGAGGATGAGGAGTGATCTCTTAGAGGTGTATGAAATCATGAGGGAAATAGAATGGGTGAATGTAAAAGTATTTTACACAGAGTAGAGGAATCAAGAACCAGAGGACATAGGTTTAAGGTGAGAGGGGAAAGAATTTATTGAAAACTGAGAGACAACGTTTTCACTCAGAGGGTGGCGGGTGTATGGAATGAGCTGCCAGAAGAGGTAATTGAGGCTGGTAGAAACATAGAAAAATAGGTGCAGCAGTAGGCCATTCGGCCCCTCGAGCCAGTCATGGCTGATCATCTAAAATCAGTAGATGAACTGATCAGACAAACTGATCAGTAGATCAGTCTGAAGACCCGAAATGTCACCAATTCCTTCTCTCCATAGATGCTGCCTCACCCGCTGAGTTTCTCCAGCATTTTGTGTCTACCTTTGATTTTTCCAGCATCTGCAGTTCTTCCTTAAACATGTAAAATTAGTAGCCCGCTCCTGCTTTTTCCCCATATCCCTGGATTCTTTTAGCTCTAAGAGCTAAATTTCTCTTGAAAACTTGGTACCATAACATTTAAACACACACTTGTGCAGGTACATGCAGATGGCAATAGTATAGACTATAGGCCGAATGTGTTGTTGCTGTGTTATAAAACCTGTAATTTGAATCTGCCTCAGTAATAGGAGAGTGGAGCAAGCTTTGTTCATGTTTGGAGTCTCCTTGGAAACCAAAAGAAACACAAATTCATTAGCCAGAGGCTCGAACATAGAAACCAGGAGACACAAATGTCAAGATTATCATCCAGAGATCCACATAGATCCTCAGGGGGAAGTGTGGAGTGACAAACAACACTGGACTAGTTCAAAAGAAGTTGGTAAGTTACAGACAGACGAATCCTCAGGTATTTTGAAATAGACGTGTGCAAACAAAGCATCTTGGTGGGTATGAAAAAGTACAAGCGTTAAGAAACAATGCATAAGAACATTGTAAATTGAGAGTTAGATAAGGACGTGTTACAGAAAAGGAATACTGAATACAGCATCCCTCTTCCCATCAGATCCGCCCCCTCCATCAACTCTTTTAATTCTAGACTTAAAACTTATTTCTACTCACAAGTAGAGGTCTTCTTGAGGTCCTCTGAGGGAGCGCTGTATGTGTGTGTTTATGTATGTATTGTTGATCTATGTACCACTGTTTGTAGCACGTTAGTACCTGCACTAATGTGAGTTAGTCAACAAGAGTTGTTTTTAAATGTGCTATAGAAATAAAATTGACTTGACGACTTGAAGACAGCAAAGGGGAGAAACATCTACAGTGGTGGATTGATGAAACACTCCGACTGCTGCAGTAGATAAAGCCTGATACAAGCTTCAGAGGAATCAAAGTGCTAAAAGAGAAATATTTTTACAAGCTAACACAGATTGAGCTGGAGAGATACGTAGCTACAAGCAGATTATTGGACAGAAACAGTTTCTAAAAGGTAAGAAACAACCTGACGTTTAAAGGGAGAAAGATTATTCTCCAAAAAAAAACCCATTGCGATATTAACTAAATATCTGCTATGGATAATATTAATAAAAGTAATACTTTGGAAGATGATAATCTTTATTGAATGTTAACTTAGAAAGACTGAAGTCGCTGATGTATGTTGGAGCCTACAACAACAGAAATGTTTGTCCATCAGGCAGCATCTGCGAGAAGTGAAACTATTAGTGTTTCTGGTCAAAGAGCCCACATCACAATGTTTAAAAGTTTGACTTTCATTTGGAAAGAATATATATCGGGACTGGACTTTGCTGCCTTCCCCCACCGTGGGAACCATTGTGGGGGGATGTTTTTATGTTTATTGTTAAATCCTTTAATGTTGTGTCTTATCTTTCTTCGTGTGCTGCAATGGCAAGTCAAATTTCACTGCAGCAATTGGTGTATGTGATAATAAATGTCCCTTGTATCTCAGGGATTGCAGAAGATAAATGAGATTTACTATTGGAAAATCACCTTGCCTTTGGGTAAAAAACTTAAGAAGTCATGGTTAATGCCTAGGTAAATAACTGAACCAATCCAAACGTTTGACCTCTGCAAATGAAGGACAGAAAAGGGCTGGGACTCTCTTTCAGTCTGATTGGAGTGGTGGGGGGGGAGAAAGCTGGAAAAGAGGTGGGGGCATGCCAAAGCCTGGCAAGTGATAGGTGGACAAAAATGTGTTAGAAACTCAGCAGGTGAGGCACCACCTATGGAGCGAAGGAAATAGGCAAAGTTTTGATACAGGTGAAGGCGATTGATTGATAGATGGGTGGAGCGAGTGACAAAAGCTAGAGGTGAAAAGGAGACAAAAGCGCGTCACGTAAGGAAGAAATAAAAGCCCTGTCCCTCGGTACGAGTTCATTCCAAGAGTTCTCCCGAGTTTGCCCTGATTCGAAATCGGAGATTTACGGTAATG
Source organism: Raja brachyura (assembly GCA_963514005.1). The sequence goes on along the minus strand of OY740800.1, from coordinate 44,635,555 downwards.
GTACTCGAGTCTCCCTGTGCTTACCTGCCGTTAGCGAGTCTTCCCGAGTACCTGCCGTTGGCGCTAAGAGACGTCCCCGAGCTCCGACGTACCCGCTACGTTCATTCTCCGTGCTTACCACGAGTTTGATTTTTTAAAAACTCGGGAGAGCTCTTGGAATTAACTCGTACCATGGGACAGGGCTTTAAAGGAGGGATGTGGGTGGATGGGGGGGGGGGGGGGGTGGGGTTAGGGTTGCGGGGGAGGGGGGTGTGAGGAAAGTGGTGAGATAAAGGAAGAAATGGTGGTGGCTGGAGATGGGATTCCTCTCCCAGCTTTTTACACCCCCCCCCACTCCACCCCCGCCCCGCCTCCATTCCAATCAATCTGAAACAGGGCCCTGACCTAGAACGTCATCTCTCCAATCCCAGGTAGACACAAAATGTTGGAGTAACTCAGCGGGACAGGCAGCATCTCTGGAAGGGTCGAGACCCGAATGGTCACCATTCCTTCTCTCCAGAGATGCTGCCTGTCCCGCTGAGTTACTCCAGCATAGGTAGACAAAATTGCTGGAGAAACTCAGCGGGTGCGGCAGCATCTATGGGGCGAAGGAAATAGGCAACGTTTCAGGCCAAAACCCTTCTTCAGACTCCAGCGTGTTGAGTTTATTTGGAGGTTGCAGTGTTTAATAGGCTACCCTGTTGTGGGCAAGGAGTTTGTTGCTGAAAGATGGTGAGAACATGATCGAGGACCTTCTTCAATCCCTCCACAGATGGTGCCTGATCCAATATGTTCCTCCAGCAGCACATTTGCTTAAGATTGCAGTTCCTCGAGTCTCCATGATAAATGTAATGCTTTGGAAGTATAGTTTTCCCCTAATGGACAGAATACCTCAGAGATAGAACTTGTCTTCAGATGTCAAGCCAGAGGCTGCGATGATTGTGTGATCTGAGCACGATTTAAAGTTAATAGTATTCTTCCATTTCAGGGAGACATTATGCCGGTCCTACCATTGCCTTTTACGGGGAGCTCAAGTTTTCTACTGAGAAATATGAAAGAAAGGAATCTAACCTTTGTTCTGGACACATCTGTGAGTATGCGTCCCATCTTGGACGCATTGAAGCGCCATCTGACACAGGCTTTGGTTGAACGAGCTTACTCAACGACCGACTGCAAATTCAATATCATCGCCTTCTCTGGCAAGGTAGGTGGTGCCGGAAGTTGCCCACTCACACTTCCCTACTCAAGCTCAATTTGCCTCAATGTTATTTGAACGTTATAGTGAGTGATTAGGTACTTGTCATTAAGGCCCAGTGACAGGTTGAGCAAAACAGCACAATAACAAGCCCATGTGTAAACTCCTCCACGTTGACCTTTACACTTTAGAGGTACAGTGCGGAAAGAGGCTCTTTGGTCCATTGAGTCTAGGCCGGCCAGCGACCACCCCGTACTCTAGCATGACCTGACGCACCAGGAACAATTTGCAATTTTGCAGAAGCTAATTAACCTACAAACCGGGCCGTCTTTTGAGTGTGGGAGGAAACTGGAGCACCCAGAGAAAGCCCACGCAGTCACCGGGAGAATATACAAACTCTGTATATACTACAGTCAGCACCCGTAGTCAGGATCGAACCCGCGTTTCTATAGCAGTGGGGCAGTAACTCTACTACTCCATGATGTTACGCTGAGCTGGTCCCAGTGACCTGCACCTGGCTGGTCTCTCTCCACACTAAAGGAATTATTTAAAGGAGAACACTTTAACCACAAGCTTACAACCTAGTGGTATGAATATTGGTTTCTCTAACTTCAAGTAACCCTTGCATCCCCTCTCTGTCCTTCCCTCCCCCGCCCTAGTAGTCGTACTAGTTTCACTGTTGTCCTGTTGACTTTCACTGTCCGTATAACTCGTTAGCACCTTCCCCATAGCCAACAATGGACCATTGTGGGCTCCACCTTTCCCAGATCATCATTACTTTTTGCATACCTTTCATTCACTTGTTCTATTTCTCTCTATGTCTCTCGTTTCCCCTTTCCCCTGACTCTCAGTCTGAAGAACTCGTATTACAATCGCTCCATACTTTAAGTCTCCATTCTGTACACTGTAAATGGCTCGATTGTAACCATGTATTGTCTTTCTGCTGACTGGTTAGCATGCAACAAAAGCTTCTCACTGTACTTCAGTAAACTGAACCAAACTCAACTGAAATTGAACTGAGAAGGGGCTCGACCCAAAATGTAATCTATTCCTTTTCTCCAGAGATGCTGTCTGACCCTCTGAGTTGCTCAGGCTTTTTGTGTCCATCTTCGGTTTATACCAGCATCTGCAGTTCCTTCCCACACACTCTTTAAACGGAAGTGCCTGGCTTTGAACGTCATTGCTCCTTACACATGTTAATTTACAGCCACTTCTGGATAACACTCCTGGCCTGTGAATAACAGTGACCCCCTTGTGCTGGCAGCTGTGACTAGCACAGAGGCAGAGCTGGTATACACAGCTGCCTCACATCTCCGATGCCCGTATTTCCATCCTGTCCTCCGCTGCTCTCTGCCTGGAGTGTGTACATGTGGTTTTCCTCCTGGTGCTCTGGCTTCCTTCAACATCCCAAAGGCCCGCGGACTGACAGATTGATTGGCCTCGGTAAATTGCCTTAAGTGTGGAGGTGAGTGGCGGACTCTGCTGGTACTTTGGGAGGATTTTGCAAGATTGATGTAAAATTAGGGCCTTGGTGTGGACCTAAGGACCTCTTTCCCTGCTGTAGAATTAGGTTCTTCATTAGGGCCTTCATTACGTCAAAGGTCACGGAGAGAAGGCAGGAGAATGGGGTTGAGAGGAGATAAATAGATTAGCCATATTCAAATGGCGAAGCAGACTCAATGAGCTGAATGGCCAAATACTGCTCCTATGTGTTATGATTTAGGATTGCCATTGTCACATGTATTGAGGTACAGCGAAAAGATATGTTTTGCACGCTATCCCAACAAATCTGATATGTAAATACAATCAGTTCCAACTCGTGCAATAGATGGAGAAAACGGAGAAGATACAGAAGAGATATAGAATATATTCCCTAACATTGTTGTAGCAATGTTACAAAATTTTGAGATTTAAAAAATCAAGTCTGCAATTTATCCCATCAGATAAAGCATAAAAAGAAGTTTAATTTGACACCTAATTCACTTTCATATCTTCAGTATTAAGAAAGTTATGGCCATTTTCATACTCGGAAATTAGCATCTTGTTCCCCATTGCCTTTCAATTGACTTAACACAAAAGCTGTGATCTGGAAAAGTTAAAAGCCCATAACTTTCTTAAAAATTAAGAGAACTCAATGACATTTTCAGTTATTATAGATTGAAGCATTCTGAAACAAATATGAAACAATCTTACTTGGATGACCTGAAATTAAAGCATATAATTAGTTAGTTATCTAATTGTAGCTAATTACAAAATTCAATGAGTAGATCTAAACATCTATCCATTTCTTAAGAAAAGATAAACTTTTTTAAAATTGCCTAAGTGTCCAAATAACATTCACACAATAATCCACAATATAACATAATTTTTAAATCTCATTTTCATGAATTTCTGGGCCAAATGGAAGGAATTTAGTGTTTTATGCCTGTAAATTAATGGCCATTTAAATCAACTAGCGAGTGGGTTTTAGTGGAATGCGGTGGATTGGAACGTTGCGGTTAGTGGTGAAGTCGGGAGGAAAAATACTGTTTGTTCATACATTTTTTTTGGACCCCATTTCGCAACATGAAAATGTTATTAAAGCCTCCCGAAAAACCAACTTTTAATATAAAAATAAACTATTTACCTTTTTTTCTCCCCTACGGAAAATCCTTCCGGTTGTCGGTGCTCACGGCTTTTGAAGGTGATTTTTAAATTACTCTAGTTAACAAATAATTTAGAGTAATTTAAAAATACCTTCATTCATGAAATGTCGGAGCGATTTTTCTTCCGTGACGAAATCGCCCGACATTCATCGATTATCCCAGTCTGTAGAAAAACGGCACTTTAAGCCCGCCCCCCTCTGAAAGGCGCCAAAGTCACGCACACGGGGAGCGGCAGAACTGCAGCGCTGCTCAAGGTAAGTTTTGCAACATACCTAATTGTTGAGCATCAGTTCCTCAGAGTCATACTGCAAGGAAACAAGTCCTCATTCCAACCCATCCGTGCCCAGAGTGCCTGACCAGGCTGTCTGCTGCATTTCTCTAATATAGAGAAATCTCTCGATTGCCCTAACCTGGATTCCTGATGAGTCACTGAGTGCATTCATTTATTCCCCTTCTCCCCCAGGTTAACAAATACTGTGACGTTCTGGTTCCTTGTACGCCTCAGAGAGTGGAGAAGGCGACGGCCTGGATCGTGTCCCTGGAGTGTGAAGCTGGGAGACACACGCAGCATGCACTGGCCGTGGCCTTCGATGACCCAGGGTGTGACGCCCTGTACCTAATGACCGTCGACAAACCGGACACCCACCCTGAGACACTCTACACAGCCCTGCTGCATTCAGCTAAAGGACGGCCAGTGCACACTCTCTACACCACACAAGGCTGTGCCAAGACTGAGGCCTGTGACTTCCTGCAAAAGATAGCCTTGCTGACAGGGGCATCGTTTCACGCAGCGAGAGTCTGCACAATTGGATCCATGAATCAAGTGCGTTCATAAGATCATAAGTGATAGGAGTAGAATTAGGCCATTCGGTCCATCAAGTCTACTCCGCCATTCAATCATGGCTGATCTATCTCTCCCTCCTAACCCCATTCTCCTGCCTTCTCCCCATAACCCCTGATACCCGTAGTAATCAAGAATGAAGAGATGAGAAGGACTTTTTTCACACAGAGAGTGGTGGGTCTCTGGAACTCTCTGCCCCAGAGGGTAGTTGAGGCCAGTTCATTGGCTATATTTAAGAGGGAGTTAGATGTGGCCCTTGTGGCTAAGGGGATCAGAGGGTATGGAGAGAATTAGGTACGGGATACTGAGTTGGATGATCAGCCATGATCATATTGAATGGCGGTGCAGGCTCGAAGGGCCGAATGGCCTACTCCTGCACCTAATTTCTATGTTTTTATGATATGGTTTAATGGTTCAACGGCCCTTTATTGTCACGAGTACCCAAGTACAGTGAAATTATGTTTGCGTATAGTGCAGTGATAATCCTGCTCCTGAAGAATAGTCGTACTAAATACAAGGGTGTAAGGCAGTAGACCACACTGGGTCAGTAGACAAGTGTCGCCACCTTTCAGGCAGCGTTTTGTAAACTTCAAGTCCGAAATTTAAAAAAAATGTTGGTGTTAACTTGGCCACCAAGGCTGGTTGTCCTGGTGGAGGCACTGGGTGAGAGTTGCAGGGGTCAGCTTGGCCCGGGCGTCTCCTGCAGCCGGCCCAGAGTGTCACCGAGGGAGTGGGAGAGAAGCCCGCAGCCGCCTCACCGGCATTGTTCTTCTTTTCCATCTGCTGCCCCCCCCCCCCCACCACCATCTTGAAGCAGCGTCCACCTGCTAACTACTTCATGCTCCTTATTTACCCCAAGAAATAAAAATTACCAATAACGAAAGTCTAACAGTTACACTAAATTGAACAGACATATATTTATTTAGAATAATTGTCACACTCATTAAAATCCACACTCCCTTGAGGGCGGTGAAGCGGTGCAGCGGGTAGAGCTGCTGCCTCACAGCACCAGAGACCCAGTTTCAATCCTGACCTGTGTGGAGTTTGCACGTTCTCCCTGTGACAGCATGGGTTTCCTCCGGGTGCTCCGGTTTCCTCCCACATCCCAAAGACGTGCAGGTTTGTAGGTTAATTGGCTTCCTTAAAATTGCCCCCTAGTGTGTAGGGAATGGATGAGAAAGTGGGATAGCATAGAACTAGTGTGAGCGGGTGATCGATGCTCTGCGTGGACTAGGTGGGCCGAAGGGCCTGTTTCTCTGCTGCATCTTTCAATCCATCAACGGATGCATAGGCACTGCATTCTGCAGATACTACATGCCGTGTGAAAACAAGCCTTGCTTCAATAAGTTAATATTTATAATTCCAAATATTAAAATACCTTTAACAAATATTTTAAAAGAATAAAATAAGTACTGGATTCTCTTCATTTGCAGCTCATCCCAATCTTTCAACTTGACTCCTCTGACTGCCTGGATCTGTGTTGCTCAAAGACAAACCACTATAATACATTCCCAGCACTGAACGGAGACTTCTACGATCCACATGGGCTGCCAATTGTGCCTTTCCGGTATGGCAGAAGGTACACCCTCATTATATTTATTTTTATGTTCTCCTCAGCTGTAATATTGAAGCTTTGAATATTGTTCTGCACCAATGGTGGCATAATGAGGCGCCAGACACCTAGGTTCGATCCGCACTGGAACCGCGTGGGTTTCCTGCGGGTGCACCTGTTTCCTCCCACATCCCACACACATGCGGGTTTGTAGGTTCATTGGCCCTCTGTAAAATTGCCCCGAATGTATTGGGAGTGGATGAGAAAGAGGGATAACATAGAACTAGTGTGAACGGGTGAATGCAGTCACAGGGAGAATGTGCAAACTCCACACAGACAGCACCGTGATCAGGACGTCTGGCTCTGTGAGGCAGCAGCTCCATCAGCTGCGCCACTTTGCCGCGCCATTACTCAACTCAAGTTTGGTCTTCAGAAGCCCTGTATTGGGAAGCTCTCTGACGAAGATGTCTCTCTCTCACATAGCCAGTCTGCATTACATCCCAACGGCATGAAGGTTATAACAAGCGCAGACTTACTTGATTCCATTGCTGGAGAGTTGATAAGGGGAGCTCGTGTTTTGGCTCGGAGGAAAAGCGATGGATATTACTATCTGGGAAGACTTGGCCGGGAAGTGGAGGTAACAATAGACTTATGTTTGTGCACATGGATCTGCAGGGAATGCCGGGATTGGGATCACGTGCAGGCAGAGGAGATTTATCTTGGCGCCATGTTTGGCATCGTGGGCTGAAAGGCCTGTGTTATTTGTTTATAGGAGCAGAATTAGACCATTCGTCCCATCGAGCCCACTCCGCCATCCAACCATCTCTCCCTCAACCACCTTCTCCCCATAACCTTTGACACCCTTACTAATTAAGAACATGCCCATCTCCACTTTAAACATACCCATTGACTTGGCCTCCACAGCAGTCTCTGGCAATTAATTCCACAGATTCACCACCCTCTGTCTAAAGAAATCCATGTTCATAAGTGCTGTATTATTCCATGTTCTATGTAACAACTCATTTCATTCCATTTGGTCAAACACTGATCCCTGAGTCAAATGAAACTTTGCCCAATGGACCAGTTCCTTCTCTCCCCACTACCGACGCCATGAACATGTTCCCAATGTTGGGGGAGTCCAGAACCAGGGGGACACTGTTGAAGAATAAGGGGTAAGCCCTTTAGAAAGGAGACGAGGAAAAACTTTTTCTCACAGAGAGTGATGAGTCTGTGGAATTCTTTGCCTCAGAGGGCGGTGGAGGCCAGTTCTCTGGATACTTTCAAGAGAGAGCTAGATAGGGCTCTTAAAGATAGCGGAGTCAGGGGATATGGGGAGAAGGCAGGAACGGGGTACTGATTGGGGATGATCAGCCATGATCACATTGAATGGTGGTGTTGACTCGATGGGCTGAATGGCCTTCTTCTGCACCTATTGTCTATTGAATTTAATAGTGGGCGTGCATTGAGCTCTTTGTATATAGAATATCAATCTCTTACCAACATGCCTGTGATGAGGAAGTAACTCCATATAATAGCTACCAGAATAGCCTAACAACTCTAAGTTCAGAATGAGATGCATTCAAATTTATCTTTGACGTTTAATGATCTACAAAATTGTGTTTTGTTTAGCGATGCCCAGGTCGATTTATGGTAGAATTTGATAAAAATAAGAGGATGAAACAAAAATCCCGCGTCCGCCTGCAGGAAACAGCATATTATGATATCCTGCACTATGAAGATGCCAAGAGGAATGGCGTGGGTCGCGGGTGCATGGTCCTGGCCCCGTGGGAGGCTAGCATGGAACGATACAGCCCAGGGACTGTGTTGCAGGGCAAGGAGGGACGAGGATTCGGGTTAGGTACGAGCTCCGTCAGAATTGAGAGATTGTGTGAAACGAGTGGTGGTGATGGGCGATCCGTTGACGCCAGTCTGAAGAATGGTACCAACCCGAAACGTCGCCTGTCCATGTTCTCCAGAATTGCCCGCCTGACCCGCTGGCTTACTCCAGCACTTTGTGCCCCTTACTGATGCCAGCTTTGTTTCAAAGCAAGTTCCATTCCTGTAACATGAGCGGTTCCCACATTAAGATGTCGCCATTCCGGGCATAGGGACCCAACCAGGGTGAATGAGAGAGCTGACCGCGGGTGGGTGGGTGGGTGCCCCGGTGGTAATTTTGGCCCATCGTCAGGGGGCACAGTGGCGCAGCTGGTAGAGCCACCTCCTCACAGTGCCAGAGACCCTGGTTCGATCCTGACCCCAGGTGTTGTCTACGTCGACTTTGCACGTTCTTCCTGTGACCACGTTGGTTTCCTCCCACATCCCAAACACGTGCAGGATTGTAAATTAATTTCTCCAAGTGTGTAGGGAGTGGATTAAAAAAAGGGGATAACACAGAACTAGTGTGAACGGAAGTTGTTCAGCACGGACTTGAAGGGCCGAGAGGGCCTGTTTCCGTGCTGTAATTGTTATATGGTTATATGGTTATATGGGTGATTGATGGTCTGCGTGGACCAGGAAGGGCCAAAGGGCCTGTTTCCATGCTGTATCTATAAATGAAACTAAACATACTACATGTTCAACCTGATTATCCAGGTTCACAAATCTAACTGAACCCTACCAATCTACAGCATTTGGAAGCCTAGTATGAGTGAAGTTTTATGCATTTGATAGAAGAGACATGATGCAGTTGTGAGGATTATAGATGCAACGTTTAAATATATTATCCAACCTCTATTTTGTGAGTTTAAATACATGCAACATTAACTCTGCATTAACAATTTGCATCTTGCAGGATCACAAATGCACTGGTACAGCAACAGGGCAGTAAAGGTTGTTTTTGTATGAATATATCTATTTGTCTCAAGAATCAGAGAACAAATCATTTACATATATAAAAGATGTTGGGGGAGTCCAGAACCAGGGACCACACAGTTTAAGAATAAGGGGTAAGTCATTTAGAACGGAGATGAGGAAACACTTTTTCTCACAGAGAATTGTGAGTGTGGAATTCTCTGCCTCGGAGGGCGGTGGAGGCCGGTTCTCTGGATACTTTCAAGAGAGAGCTGGATAGGGCTCTTAAAGATAGCGGAGTCAGGGGATATGGGGAGAAGGCTGATTGGGGAGTGCTATGGGGGGTACTGATTGGGGATGATCAGCCATGATCACATTGATTAGCGGTGCAGGCTCGAAGGGCCGAATGGCCTACTCCTGCACCTATTGTCTATTGTCTATTGTCTATTGCCACAAAATGCTGGAGTGACTCAGCGGGCCAGGCAGCATTCTGGAGAAGGAATGGGTGACGTATCAGGTCTAGACTCTTCTTCAGACCTCGTGTATATGATGTTGTTCTCGGCTTACAATCAAAGGCTGTGATACTTGTAAGGCAGCATTGTGAACCTCGGGTAGACAAGAAATGCTGGAGAAACTCAGCAGGTGAGGCAGCATCTATGGAGAGAAGGAATTGGCGACGTTTTGGGTCGAGACCCTTCTTCGGGTCGACACCCTTCTTCTGAAGAAGCGTCACCAGTTCCTTCTCTCCATAGATGCTGCCTCACCCGCTGAGTTTCTCCAGCATTTTTGTCCACCTTCGATTTTTCCAGCATCTGCAGTTCCTTCTTAAACATTGTGAACCTCAGTGGCATTGTGCACACTCACCTTGGCTGACACCTACAGGTCATTTAAAAGATGGCAGGCTTCTCCTGCAGCCCTCTGCAGCAAAGATCTAGCACCTCTGTCCTGCAGCAGTTACATCGAGATTTCTGTATCTACCCGTGACTTTTCACGGCCCTGTCAACGATCATTCAATTCCTACATTTTCCTAGTTCCTCTCAGACTTTTCTTAGTCCTGAAGCCTTAACGATCAGTCCACGTATTAGAGCAAATATCGGTGACAGACATTGGAAGAGCTGCAGATGCTGGAATCCAGAGCAAAACACAAAGTGCTGGAGTAATTCAGACAGGTCAGGCAGCAGCTGTGGAGGAAATGGACTGTGGAGGGGATGTTTCAGGTCCCCACCCTTCCTCAGATTGATGAAGGATCCTGACTCAAAACATCACCTGTCCATTCCCTCCAGACATACTTCAGCACTTTGTATTTTGCTGGAGAAAATATTGTAGGTTTCAACATGTAGATGGGTGATAAATAAGACCACGGACATTTCACAACTGAGTTTAAATACTGACAACTGCCACAGACTTTAAATACAATACATTTAATCACCTATTATACACAGGACTGTGCAGAACATTGTTCCTGTGGTTTGAGAATAATTATCCTGTCTTGCACTGTATCTCTCCTACTATTCTGCTATTCAGTCTACCCACCCTGCCTTTAACTTTACCCTGAATATTGTTCACCCGTAACTGTATAGACTCATTCAGAACAGAAACAAGTCCCTTGGCACAACTCACCCTAAGATACCACACATATGCTGGTCACATTTGCCTACATATGGTCCATATTCCTCTTAATCTTTCCTGTCCATGTTTCTGTCTAAGCGTCTGTTAAAGGTGGACAAAAATGCTGGAGAAACTCAGTGGGTGAGGCAGCATCTACGGAGCGAAGGGATAGGTGACGTTTCGGGTCGATGCTGCCTCACCCGCTGAGTTTCCAGAAGGGTCTCGACCCGAAACGTCACCTATTCCTTCGCTCCATAGATGCTGCCTCACCCGCTGAGTTTCCAGAAGCGTCTCGACCCGAAACGTCACCTATCCCTATGCTCCATAGATGTTGCCTCACCCGCTGAGTTTCCAGAAGGGTCTCGACCCGAAACGTCACCTATTCCTTCGCTCCATAGATGCTGCCTCACCCGCTGAGTTTCTCCAGCATTTTTGTCTACCTTGGATTTTTCCAGCTATTGCAGTTGTTTCTTAAACAAGTGTCTGTTAAATGTTGTTATTGCACCTACCTCAACTACTTCCTCTGGCAGCTCATCCCGTATAGTTTGGATATTCCACCTTCTGTACCTTTCTCTTCAATCTGCCTTTAATATCTAAGTTTGGCTTGAGATTGTGACCATGTACAGTGTCTGACTGGCAAACAAAAGTTTTTCCTGGGTTACACAAAAAGCTGGAGAAACTCAGCGGGTGCAGCAGCATCTAAGGAGCGAAGGAGATAGGCGACGTTTCGGGTCGAGACCCTTCTTCAGACGTCAAGATGTAAGGAAAAGTTTTTCCTTACATCTTGATACAAGTGGCAATCATAAACCCAAACCCAAACATGTAGGGGCTCTCTTGCAGGACTGAAGGAAACTTTTGCTGTCGAAAAATGGAAAAATATATATTTTAATGTTTTTAGATCACGACGGCAGTGATGGGTTGATTGTAAATTTCTGGAACGGCAAAACAGTGAAGGTTGCTCCTGGGACAGCCGTGTGGATCCCACAGTCACTGGGAGAGCGAATCATCTTGGAACTCCAGATGACCACCGCAGCCAAACAAAATCTTCTGGACACATGCCCCGATTATCCGTTGGTCGTTCCTCCAGGCTACAGAAGCTCTGGGAGTCGCGGAGATGAATTTGAGCTTGTGGTCCACTCCAGGGTCCCGTGCCTCCGCCAAGGCTTACTTTCATATCACAATCATGGATCGTGCACAGTTCCCGGTAACCTGCGAGGCCAGTCGAAGCCTGAGGCCAAGTCTCTTGTTAGGACGGTTGCTTCTGAGTTTGGTGATGGAGATGCGGGGACCTCTAACTCGACTGTGGCCAGAGAAGAACTGCGCCAGTCAACGTCGCCACTGAAGGGGAAGAGATTTACGTCTGCGGAATCTCTGCTGAGAAACATAACTTCCCTTCAGAGAGATATCGAAACGCTCGTTCGCTCGGACACCTCACAGTGGAAGTTCGCCACTCTGCCAGTGTTGGACAGGAATAACGACTCGCCCGCCAGTGGCGCTTTAAGTACAAGCCCGGCAAATGGCTTTCATCACACAAGAGCGGTGAAACGGGAGAATACTCGGAAAATAATTCCCTCATCTTCTCTCCAGAAGAAAACTGGGAAGAAATTGCTTCAGGGGACACAAGGAACAGCAGGTGCTGGACATTTGAGTAAAACACAAAGTGCTGGAGGATCTCAGCGGGTCAGGCAACATCTGGACAGGTGACATTCTGGGTCAGATTCAAGGAGGAGGGGTGCAAAAAGAGTCCCGACCCGAAATGTCTTCCATTCATTGAGATGTTGGAGACGGCAGGGCTTGGGGTTTGTGTGGGAAGGAGAAGGTTGGGAAGGATTAATCAGGCAGGTTTCATTGTACAGTGAGTGATGGGTGCATGGGACATGTTGCAAGGGCGGAAGAGGCTGGGGATGGATATGATGCTAATGTATGGGAGGTGTTTAGCAGGGACTAGATAGATACAGACCAGATGGGATTAGTTAGGTTGGCATCATGGTTGGCAGGGACATGGGGGGCTGAGGGCCTGTTTCTGCGCTGTGTCCTTTGAGTTGAGTCCTCGCGTTAACAATTATAACAAGGGACATCGGACTGTATTGCCCTCCACTGAACGCAGATGGAATGAGTGGTTTTAGTAAAGGTATCATTCATCTGCTACAAGTGGTCCTGCAAAGGAGGATGTGAGGGATTAGGATGTATCAACTAAGTCTCCGCAACTTTATAGGTGAAAAGTGTTGGTGTTGCTTGATAGTTTGATAAAATGTGAAATAATAACTTAAAAAAACCCCAACTACTCTTGTCAGCAACTGCTCAAGTGTAAACCTGCTGGGAAAATCATGAAGCAAAAGGGAAAAAACAGCAGAAGAGCAAGAATACACGAGAACATTATCACGGTGGCACAGCGGTGGAGTTGCTGCCTTACAGCACTTGCAGCGCTGGAGGCCCGGGTTCGATCCCGACTGCGGGTGCTGTCTGTACGGAGTTTGTACGTTCTCCCTGTGCCCTCGTGGGTTTTCTCCGAGATCTTCGGTCTCCTCCCACACTCCAAAGGCGTACGGGTATGTTGGTAAATTGGCTTGGTATAAGTGTAATTTTGTCCCCAGTGTGTGTAGGATAGTGTTAATGTGCGGGGATCGCTGGTCGGTGCGGGCTCGGTGGGTTGAAGGGCCTGTTTCCGTGCTGTATCTCTAAATTAAAAACAACCGAGCAGGTTAAAGATGAAGATGGCATCCTTATCTTAAAGAACAAGCTGCAAGTTTCTAACGCCTTCACATCATCAATACATCTATGATGACTGAGTCAGCATTATATAGTTCAAGTCCAAGTTACATTTATTGTCACATACACCAATTGGTGCAGTGAAATTTGAGTTAACATGCAGCCACACAAATAAAATAAAGACAACACTATAGAATTTAACATAAACATCCCCCACAGCAGAATCAACATTTCCCCACTGTGAGGGAAGGCAGCAAAGTTCAGTCCTCTTCCTCTTAACCATATAACCATATAACAATTACAGCACGAAAACAGGCCCTCTCGGCCCTTCCAGTCCGTGCCGACCATTTATTTTCCCCTAGCCCCATCTACCTGCACTCAGACCATACCCCTCCATTCCCTTCCTGTCCATATACCTATCCACTTTACTTTTAAATGTTAAAATCGATCCTGCCTCCACCACTTCTGCTGGAAGATCATTCCACACAGCCACCAGTCTCTGAGTAAAGAAGTTCCCCCTCATGTTACCCCTAAACTTCTGTCCCTTAATTCTCATGTCATGCCCTCTTTTTTGAATCTTCCCTACCCTCAATGGGAAAAGCTTATCCACGTCAACTCTGTCTATCCCTTTCATCATTTTAAAGACCTCAGTCAAGTCCCCCCTTAACCTTCTGCGCTCCAAAGAATAAAGACCTAACTTGTTCAACCTTTCTCTGTAACTTAGTTGCTGGAACCCAGGCAACATTCTAGTAAATCTCCTCTGTACTCTCTGTATTGTACATATTAAAGATGTCAGCATATGGAACCATGGACTGCAATTTCTTAAAGTGGCAGTGCATCAACAGGGGGACGGGTGGCCCTGGTGTCTATGTGATTGAACATGCAGAGTGGTGTAAAGGACGGATTTTCCCCACAAGATGTAGTCTGCCCTCACACGCAACAGTAAACACATGTAGCACAGTGAGCTGATGATTCGTATTGACTGAGCAGAGCTCTTCTGCTTCCACGGATGAGCTACAATGCTGAGAGACTATACTTTACACTCTGCTATCTTTCTGTTTGCTGAACCTGTTGTACTTGTGTATGTATTCATTGTATTTATCTATATATTACTAAACCTCTCATCTTGTTTGTTTGTTTGTATGCGTGCTTGCGTGTGCTTGAGATCCCAAAACCCCGTCATAACGGTACACGATAACGCTACCATTTTGGCCCACCTTACTCACCGTTGTCCTGTGATGTAAATGAAACAGGTTTTGTTCCGATTGGTGGTATATTTTACAAGTTATTGACATTTTAAACTTTACAAAAATCACTTTTCAAACCACTTATCGACTTGCCCTGCCTGTCAGCCGCATTCGACGTCACAATGACGTCACAATGGGATCCGAATCTCACTAAAACTCTCATCTTGTTTGTTTGTTTGTTTGTTTGTTTGTTTGCGTGCGTGTGTTCTCAAAACTCCGACAAAACGATACACGATAGTGCTACAATTTTTGGCCCACCTTACTCACCATTGTCCTGCGATGTAAATTAAGCAAGGTTTGTTCAGATTGATGTACATAATAATATCTGCAGCCAGACACAAAACGCTGGAGTAACTCAGCAGGTCAGGCAGCACCTCTGGGGAAAAGGAATAGGTGACGTTTCGGGTCGAGACCCTTGTTCAGACCGTTTTCTTCAAATATTCTTCAGATATTATTTGATTTGATTAGGGAGCACACAAACAAACGCTGTTCACTGTTGTTCCAGCCAATAACGAACAATTGTTTTCTTTGTCGCAGGCAGTGAAAAGCTTTTGTTTACACGCTGCCCAATGTAATCAGATAACAATATACATGAATACATTGAAAATAGGTGAATGAAGATGCCATTCGGCCCTTCGAGCCAGCACCGATCCACGATCAAGCCTAACTCCTTCCTGTGGGAGAAGGGTGATATAAAATTAGAAAAAGATATTTGCTGGGCTACAAGTGGAGTTCAGCTAACAGGACAAGCCTTTCAGAGATCTAAAGTAAACACAGATGAAATGAAACAATTCAAAAGGGAAATAGTTGGGATGTAACATTTTATTAATTTATGGTACAGAGTTTTGCAACACTAATGCACAGATAGCTTTTAACCCAGCACACTTAATTTCAATGTGTAAGAAAGAACTGCAGATGCTGGTTAAAATCGAAAGCAGACACAAAATGCTGGAGAAACTCAACGGGTGAGCAGCATCTCTGGGGGGGGGAAGGAATGGGAAACGTCCCAAATTCCTTCTCTCCAGAGATGCTGCCTCACCCGCTGAGTTACTCCAGCATTTTGTGTCTAGCTTCCACTTAATTCAATGATTGATTGATTGAAAGATGCAGCGTGGAAACAGGCCCTTTGGCCCAGTGAGTCCACACCGACCATCGATCACCCGTTCACACTAGTTCCACGTTATCCCACTTTCCTCGTACACCCCCTACACACCGGCGGCAATGTTACAGAGGAACATTAACCTACAAATCGGCACAACTTTAGAATGTGGGAGGAAGCCGGAGCAACCAGAAGAAACCAGGGAGGAGGTGCAAACTCCACACAGACAGCAACTGGGGTTGGGATCGAACCCGGGTCACCGGCGCAGTGAGGCTGTAGCTCTATCTGCTCTACCAGAAAACTATGGTCGTTCAAATGGACAGTTCAAAAGGGCAGAGTTAACAAATCCAGTACAACGCTCAACACAAACATATAACCTTATGCATCTTCAAATTACTCAGAGTATCACAGGCAATATAACACAGGCATACAGCAAGCATTATTAAGCAAATAGGCCACACTGTTGGCCTGCAATGAAAAACAATTGTCATATCCGCAGTACCAGGTGAATGGTGGAGCTGGGATATCTGGGATATGCCTCACTCCCCCCCCGCCCCCAGTTGGGTGAAAGTGCGCCACCAAGCTCCACAAACCCTTTACAAACCCGCAGAGTCTTTCAGCAGCATGGGTCTGACCACCTGCAGCAAGTCCAGCTCGGGGTCGAGAGATCGGCTGAGACCGTCCAAGGCCATGATGGCAAAGATCACAGAGGCAAAGCTGCTCTCCACCTTGACCTAGCATTGGGAGAAGGGAAGGGAACAACGTCAGATTGGAACCAGTGATAAATATACAGAGCAGCGGCTAATACAGTCATCCTTTACCTTGTGCACGATGAGTGCTTCCAGAATGTTAGAAAGAAAGCCAGCAACATGGAGCTGAGAAGAGAAAATGATTCAAATTAAACTTGGTAGAAATTAAAACTGAACAAGTGAGCTGCTTCTTCACCAACCTATAATAGCAGCTGATATATTGGTTTATCTCATGTACCTAATAAAATGGATTAATTTAAGGTGTCCAAACCAAACCGCACAACCAAGTGAGTTACTTGACACTGCAAAAATCAACTTATAATTCAGACACAGGATGCTTGCGTAACTCAGCGGGTCAAGCAGCATCTGTGGAGAACATGGATAGGGGGTGTTTCAGGCCAGGACCCATGTCCAGACCCGAAACGTCATCTATCCACAGATGATGCCTGACCCACTGAGTTACTCCAGCACTCTGTGAAACGTCACCCACCCATGTTCTCCACAGATGCTGCCTGACCCGCTGAGTTACTCCAGCACTTTTTTGTAAACCAGCATCTACAGCTCCTTGAGTCTCCGATCAACCTAGTACTGTTACAATACACAACAAACTGAGAAAACCATTAAACCCTTTAATGGACTATAAAGGCCACAACTTAGAATCACTTCTTCCAAAAGGGTGCATTCGAGTAGACTCAATTCTCATATAACAATCGCACCTCAGTCTTATATCTCTATTTATACAACAACATTTCTTACTTTAACTCTGATCTCCTTAAACTCCTCTCAGACTATCTCCCTCATTAATGACCCTGGGATTAATCTTGATCGCACTATGCTGGCTTTGCCTGGCATTATTCCCTTATCATGTATCTGTACCCTAAATGGCTCGATTGTAATCATGTATTGTCTTTCCTCTGACTGATTAGCACGCAACAAATGCTTTTCACTGTGCCTCGGTACACATGACAATAAACTAAACTAACTCCCTTGATTAAGTAATCTTCCAATCTACTTTTTTTTGTGTTCGATAATACCTTTCCCAGCGATCGAGCGTTCATCTCTGCTTCATGCACGATTCTTTCTATTTCAGATTTAAACAGTTGCAAGTCTTGGCATTCATGCACTGTTGCCTGGGTCAGCAGCAGCTCTGTGATCTTCTTGCCCTAAAAAAAACAAAACTAATTACTAAATCTTAAAAAGAGAAAAATCAAATGGGATGGTGTGGCCGCATCTATTCCCAGCACCACAAATGTGGGCAGGTGCAGCAAGCACACGGTGTCTGCCTTACATTGCATGTTCGGAAGCGCCATCATGCACCCTGAATGCTGCTGGAACACCCTTCCCCAATGTTTTAGTTTAGTTTTGTTCGGAGTTACGGCATGAAAACAGGTCCTTCAGCCCACCAAGTCCAGGGTATCACCCATTCCCTAGACACTAGGGGGCAACTTATACTGAGCCAAACAACCTACAACCTACCAGCCCGCACGTCTTTGGGATTCATCAGCAAAACGGAGCACCCAGAGGAAACTCCACACAGAGGAGCGGGTCAACGTGCAAACTCCACACAGAGGACTGGGTCGAACCCGGGTCTCTGGCGCTGTGAGGCAGCGGCTCTACCCGCTGCACCAGTCGTCTATTAAAACTTTACACTGCTGGTTAAAACTGGAGCTTTCAACCCGGTCAAGGTTATTGAGTTTTCTCTACTTAGAGGTGAAGTGTGAATTGTAATTTGGAAATCTCACCTGAAGATTACGGTGGAAGATAGTAGACAAGCCTCTTACTGATTTTTTGTTTAGTTTCGAGATACAGCACAGAAACAGGCCCTTCAGCCCACCGAGTACGTGCCAGCAATCCCCGCACATTAACACTATCCTACACATACTAGGAACAGTTTTTACCAATGAGCCTACACACTTGTACTTCTCTGCACTGTGGGAGTGTAGATTAGTGTGTTCGTACTATATATATATAGGTCTTTATTCTTTGGAGCGCAGAAGGTTAAGGGGGGACTTGATTGAGGTCTTTAAAATGATGAAAGGGATAGACAGAGTTGACGTGGATAAGCTTTTCCCATTGAGGGTAGGGAAGATTCAAACAAGAGGGCATGACATGAGAATTAAGGGACAGAAGTTTAGGGGTAACATGAGGGGGAACTTCTTTACTCAGAGAGTGGTGGCTGTGTGGAATGATCTTCCTGCAGAAGTGGTGGAGGCAGGATCGATTTTAACATTTAAAAGTAAAGTGGATAGGTATATGGACGGGAAGGGAATGGAGGGGTATGGTCTGAGTGCAGGTAGATGGGACTAGGGGAAAATAAATGGTCGGCACGGACTGGAAGGGCCGAGAAGGCCTGTTTCCGTGCTGTAATTGTTATATGGTTATATGGTTATATAGTTACCACACAGATTATCCATTCTTATGTCACTCATACTGTTGATCCGCCCACAGACTTGATAGTGAGTTCTCCCTCTAGTTAGACGAGCTGAACGCGTGGAGATGAAAGCACCAAGTGTTTCCTCCATAGATTTGCTAATAAAAGACTATGGAATCTAATCACTATGTGTGAGTTTGATCATTTCAACAGGGAGAAAGCCAGAGCTCCCGGAACAAACTCAGGCAGGCCACGGGGAGAAGGTACAAACTGCGTACAGACAGCACCGTAGTCAGGATCGAACCCGGGTCTCTGGCGCTGTGAGGCACAGTGAGGGGTGGAGGAACCACCGTGAGGGGGAAGAACAATGGAGGAGCCGGCGGGGATGTTTTGTGACTTTGTCAGCGACGTATGTGGCAACTATTTCCATTGCTTGGGTGCGCAAGCAAGGAATCTCACTGTGCCTTGTCACATGAGTCAATAAAATATTCCGCTCCATTCCATCGCTACCGCTGCGCCACCGGGCTGCCTCTTTAACTGAGGGATTGAATATTGTCAGGTAACGCAGGTCCCTGGATTGCTTTCATTTGATTTGAGTAAAAGCCCTGTCCCACGGTACGAGTTCATTCCAAGAGCTCTCTCTCCCGAGTTTGCCCTGTTTCGAACTCGGAGATTTACGGTAATGGCCGCTCGTCGGTACTCGGGGCTCTCGTGGACATTTTTCATCGTGTTGAAAAATCTTCACGAGTCTTCCCGTGCTTACCTGCCGTTAGCGAGTCTTCCCGAGTACCTGCCGCTAGCGCTAAGAGACGTCCCCAAGCTCCAATGTACCCGCTACGTTCAATCTCCATGCTTACCACCAGTCTGATTTTTTTTAAACTCGGGAGAGCTCTTGGAATGAACTCGTACCGTGGGACAGGGCTTTTAGGGATTGGGATCTTCATACCTGCCCTTTGATCACGGCCGTGAAGACGGCTTTGAGATTGTGGAAGTCTGAAGGCTGGAGCTCAGTCACGATGCCGGTGTCCAGCAGGATCAGTTTGAGAGGACACTGGGATGGATGGACGTTGACGATGAGGGTGTCGCACAAATCCACGATGGTGGTCCTGTCGTCCTTTTGGCGGCTGAACTGATCAGCTCCCTGGATGAGAATGTTCTCCGGGCAAAGCTCTCCATGAACAAAGTTGTCCACAAATACCTGTGGAGTGAGGGTACACCAGCGTGAAGACGGAAGCAACAGCAGCTTTCTCTTTTGTCATTCAGAAATGTGACGTGTTTGGAGGAAATAACCCATTGTAATTTGAGTTGTAAACCCTTCCCCATTATAATGAACCAAACTATTCAGCGAGCACTGACTGCTGCATCACCAAGCCTTCACATCCCTGAATCATGCATGCCCGTCCCATTACTGATCATTTGCTCAACTTGTCTGTCAGGTTCAGTTAATTAAATTTATCACTTTAGTCACCATATTGCCTTCACTAAAGGGCCTGTCCTACCAGCATCCGACTCCATGCCATGAGCGCGATCAAACTAGAAGCGGGGGCTGCGCGGAGGTCGGGTGATCCCCTGTACAGGGCCGTTCCCACCAGCGTGCCCCTGCATGCGGCAAGCGAGACCAAACCGGCAGCGAGGGCCGCGCGGAGGTCGGGTGAGTGGCGCAACGCGGCGCAAAGTGAGGCGAACTTGGAGCGAAGTCTTAAAGGTAAGTTCGCCAGGATAGAGAGGGGCACAGAGGCACACACACACAGAGGGCCACGGAGCCACACACATAGAGGGTGACGGAGGCACCTACAGATAGGTTCACGGAGGCACGATGTCGAGGCGGTGTGTCATGCGTCGAGGCGACTGCGAGCCGACAAGCCGTTGCCGCGCGGAATTTTTGAACATAGTCAGTGTTTCGGCGCCCCGCGCGATGTCGGGACGAACTCCGCACAATTCCGCACGGCTCCGGCGATCGAAGTGGGACCGGTCCCGCGACGCCGGACGGCTCAAGCGACCACGTTAGGTCGCGCTCATCGCATGCAGTTGCATGCTGGTGGGACAGGCCCTTTACTGTATCTGAAAGTACTCTTGCAGCTGGCATAGATTGGAGTGTACTGAATAGTAACATGGAATAGGACAGAACATCGAATTCTCCAATTTTAGGGAACTACAATTACCCCCCCCCCCTCCCCGCCCTTTCTCCCCCACGCCTCCTCTTCCCACCCCTTCCTCTGTGCCCCCACCGGGACTCACACCCACTTCTCCCCTCCCCT
The DNA here is from genome assembly GCA_963514005.1 of Raja brachyura. The sequence continues at coordinate 44,614,512 of OY740800.1, read as the reverse complement.
CCCCTTCCACATCCCCTCCCCCTCCCCTTCCATTCCGTCGCCCATTTCCTTCGCTCCACAGATGCTGCCTCACCCGCTGAGTTTCTCCAGCATTTCTGTCTACTCACAATTCACAACTCTTCAATCCTTTTGTCTCACAGCTCCTTCCTTTTCATCTCTGGGCTTTGTCCAACCCATCTGCCTACCAACCCATCTCCTCCCCGCTCCCGTGTGCCGCCTATTACTGCCCCCCCCCCACCGCCTTGTCCTGCCCCTCCTCTCGTCCAGCTTTCTTCCACACTCCCCTCCCCCCACATTCAGCCTGAAGACGGGTCCCAAACCGGAATGTACCCTATCCGTCTTCTCCAGAGATGCTGCCCGCCCCACTGAGTCACTCCAGCACATTGTGTCCCATTTTTGAACTAAGATTCATCGGTTAAACCTCGTCGATAGAGATTGGCCCTGTACCTCAGCTCAAGTAAATATTTTTACATGACAGCATTTAGTGTTCAGAAAATATAGTTACTTTTTAATAAATCCAGGAATATTTCTCTCTCTGCTATATCTGTTTTCTTGTCCAAGATGCAAAATGAAATGCATTGAAATTATTATTTGGCGTATTTGACTTTCCCATCTCTCCGAAGTTCTCCTCCTCTCTCTCGAAATTTTTTGTCTACCTTCCCATCTCTCCTGCACACTTGGATTTACTTACAAATAGCCGAACACTGTCTGAGTTCTTATTTACCATCCCGGCTTCCTATTTATTTTTCCCATTTCACTCCCATTTAGCCAAGGACACAAACAGCATTGGGTTTGTTAGAACTGTGTAGCTTTTACCATTTTCAGCAACATCTCCAGCCCCATCCTGGCCAACCGCTGTTTCAATACATCGGGCACGTCCTCTGCCAGGAACGTCGAGATGGGAGTGCTCTCCTGAACGCAAACAACATCGAACAATTAGTGGGGTTTTTCTACTTTCTTTTTCTTTTGACTGTCTTGTCGAATTTGTGTTGCGAGTATACGAGAGAGCGTGAGAGAGAGAACGAGGCTGTCATACGCTGAGAGAATGGAGCGGCTGGGCTTGTACACTCTGGAATTCAGAACGATGAGAGGGGATCTCATTGAAACATATAAGATTATTAAGGGTTTGGACACGCTAGAGGGAGGAAACATGTTCCCGATGTTGGGGGAGTCCAGAACCAGGGGCCACACACAGTTTAAGAATAAGGGGTAAGCCATTTAGAACGGAGACGAGGAAACATTTTTTCACACCGAGAGTTGTGAGTCTGTGGAATTCACTGCCTCAGAGGATGGTGGAGGCCGGTTCTCTGGATACTTTCAAGAGAGAGCTAGATAGGGCTCAGGGAACATGGGGAGAAGGCAGAAACGGGGTACTGATTGTGGATGATCAGCCATGATCACATTGAACGGCGGTGCTGGCTCGAAAGGGCCGAATGGCCTACTCCTGCACCTATTTCCCTGCACGCCCACTGACTCAAGCTTTCCAGGCTTTGTCCATCTCGAAACACACTGACAGAAATCCTGAGCCACACTGATACACTGTCCGTAGCACCATAGATGACTGCGATGAGGAACATGACAAAAATACCTCGTACGTTTCCACCGCGACGGTTCTGGTGACGAACGGCCGGAGGGGGATGGGAAACTTGACAGAATCCATTCCCAGGAAATTCTCTCGGAACCTCTCCATAATCCTTGCCTCGTTCCGCAGGTCAATCTGCAGGACAATGCCCGGACATGGTGTTAGTGTGCAGAGTGACTTTTCTTGCTATCCCCATTCCATGTTAAACGACACATGGTATATTAATTCATGAATGGCCTGAGGAATAAGATCAGGGAGGGATTTAAAATAAATGACGGCAAAATAACATGGATGGATTTATCTCAGCAAGGGTAGACCATGCAAAGAAACGTATTAGTACGGGTGTCGGGGATTATGGGGAGAGGCAGGAGAATGGGTTTGAGAGGGAAAGATAGATCAGCTATGATTGAATGGCGGAGTTGACTTGATGGGTCAAATGACCTTAATTCTGCTCCTAGAACTTATGAACATAAATTGCCAAATGTGGCAGCACTGTGGTGCAGCTGGTAGAGAGAGTCACTAGCGTACATCGCCAGAGATCCAGGTTCGATCCTTATCCCTGATGCTGTCTGTGTGAAGTTTGCACTGACCGTGTGGGTTTCCTCTGGGTGCTCCGGTTTCCTCCCACATCCCAAAGACGCGCGGGTTAGTAAGGTAATTGACCCTCTGTCAGTTGTCCCTAGTGTGTAGGGAGCGGATGAGAAAGTGGGATAACCTAGAACTAGTGTGATCGGGTGATTGCTGGTCGGCCTGGACTCGGTGGGCCGAAGGGCCTGTTTCCGTGCTGTAACTCTAAACGCAACTAAACGAAACGGTGCCTCCACAGTAGCTGATGAGAGTAGTGGATAGGGATTTGGGTCACAGAATCAGAGCCAGATAACGGGACAGTTGCGGCTTGGTGGGGTTTGATGGGGTGGGAGATTGCAACCTTCACGTGGTCCGCCCTGCTTCGATGAATGCAATCAACCCGACATGTACGTTAAGGATAAGGGGGAAGTTAAGGATAAGGGGGAAATCCTTTAGGACCGAGATGAGAAGGACTTTTTTCACACAGAGAGTGGTGGGTCTCTGGACCTCTCTGCCACAGAGGGTAGTTGAGGCCAGTTCATTGGCTATATTTAAGAGGGAGTTAGATGTGGCCCTTGTGGCTAAGGGGATCAGGGGGTACGGAGAGAAGGCAGGTACGGGATACTGAGTTGGATGATCAGCCATGATCATATTGAATGGCGGTGCAGGCTCGAAGGGCCGAATGGCCTACTCCTGCACCTAATTTCTATGTTTCAATGTACAATCAAATAAATCAAATAGAACAAGTTGTCGTACAACTTTAGTCTGTGCACGCCACACGCAAGAACAAGAAGTAAGGTTTGATGCTGGACCCAAACATGTGAAAGTTGTAACAATGGTTTAGATAAAGGGACCACGTGTAAATATCATAAGGCATTGATTAGAAGATGCAGGGGTACAATTAGGCCAGTGGTCCATTGTCGAGATCAAGAATAACTTCTTCCCAACAACCACCAGGCTCTTAAACACCACAAACACTAACTAAACTATGAATGATGGACTGATTTGGTTGCACTAAGGGCTTGTAGTAGCATTGGTGTTATTAATGTATTGAGTTTCTTATTTATTATCCATGTGCACTGTGTTTACAGGCCTGTCGTGCTTCTGCAGCTAAGAATTTCATTGTTGACAATTAAACATTCTCCACGCTTGAATCTTGCAAAGACACTTTGCAAACTTTGAGAAAGGAGTCGGATCAGGTGTCAGGTGAAGTCCGGGTCAGGTGTCAGGTGGAGTTAACCTGCGTGCTCACCTGTCTCAACATGACCTCCTCGAATTCTTCCATCACCGCCGTCAACCTCAGCCACCTCACTCCCGGCAGGAGACTGAGAACCCAGCTTGCGGCTTTCATGAGCTTCAGGTCCAGACGCACTTGATGAGTAACGCCAGGATGCATCACCTACGGACAGACGGAGCCAGTGAACCTCTGGGCTAATCTGTGAGTCAGCACGCTACACAAACACATGTTGACAATCAATCACAGATTATTAAGTCTAGAAGAAGGATTTCGGCCCGAAACGTCACCCATTTCCTTCTCTCCACCCTAATGCTGCTGCACCCGTTGAGTTTCTCCAGCATTTTTGTCTACCTTCGATTTTCCAGCATCTGCAGTTCCTTCTTAAACATAGATTATTAAGGGTTTGGACATGCTAGAGGCAGGAACCATGCTCCCAATGTTGGGGGAGTCCAGAACCAGGGGCCACAGTTTAAGAATAAGGGGTAAGCCGTTTAGAACAGAGATGAGGAAACACTTCTTCACAGAGAGAGTTGTGAGTCTGTGGAATTCTCCGCCTCAGAGGGCGGTGGAGGCAGGTTCTCTGGATACTTTCAAGAGAGAGCTAGATAGGGCTCTTAAAGATAGCGGAGTCAGGGGATATGGGGAGAAGGCAGGAACGGGGTACTGATTGTGGATGATCAGCCATGATCACATTGAATGGCAGTGCTGGCTCGAAGGGCCGAATGGCCTACTCCTGCACGTATTGTGTATTGTCAAACTGCGGAGGTAACTCAGCGGGCCAGGCAGCATCTCCGGAGAAAAGGAATAGGTGACGTTTCCGGGTTGGAACCTTCCTTCAGACTGAAAGAAAGAGTGGGAAGGGGGGGGGGGGGGAGGGGACTGGAGGAAAGGCCAGGATAATACAACAGATGACTTTAGGAAAAGTGGAGTCCATTGTTGGCTGAGGAAGATGTGCAAACGAGTGGGGTGACTAGGGTGGGGAGGGGGGGGGGCGGGGTAGAAGGAGGGAGGGGGGGGAATGCAGGCATTACTTGAAATGAGAGAAATCAAAGTTACACAGCTGGGCTGGCAACTGCTGAAGCAAAATATAACCTGCTGTTGCGCATGATGTAATCAGTCAGGCAGCTGGATTGAAAATATTTTTTCCCCCCCAGATAATTGTACACAACAACAAGGGAAATTGAAGATAGACACAAAATGCTGGAGTAATCTCTGGAGAGAAGGAACGGGTGATGTTTCGGGTCAAGAATTGAGAGTGTGAAGAAGGGTTTCGCCCTGAAACATCACCCATCCCCTCTCTCCAGAGGTGCTGCCTGTCCCGCTGAGTTACTCCAGCATTTTGCGTCTATCTTCGGTTCAAACCAGCATCTGCAGTTCCTTCTTACACATGAAGTAAAATTGGTTTGACGGTAATCAACTTTTTGATTCATCACTAATTTGACCAGGAAATGTACCCCATATCATACAAAGTTTGCTATTGTGGGGGGGGGGGGGGGGGGGGGGTGGGAGGGGATGTAAGATTCCAGCATCTGCAGTCCCTTGCAGTTCCAGATTATATTGGTCGCTCTTCCAGGATCAGTATTTGATCTGAGCGAATGAGTATTTGATCGGCCAGCGAATGAGCGCGCCAAATTAATTTGACATCAGCCATGATCACATTGAATGGCCGTGCTGGCTCGAAGGGCCGAATGGCCTACTCCTGCACCTATTGTCTATTGTCTATCCACGGAAAATGGCGGAAACACCAGGACAATCGGCATCTGGTGAAAGGGAAATGGAGATAACATTCCAGGTCTGAGACATTTACTTCTAAGGTAGACAAAAGTGCTGGAGAAACTCAGCGGGTGCGGCAGCATCTATGGAGCGAAGGAGATAGGCAACGTTTCGGGCCGAAACCCAGAAGGGGTTAGGCCCAAAACGTTGCCTATTTCCTTCAGGGTTTCGGCCCGAAACGTTGCCTATTTCCTTCAGGGTTTCGGCCCGAAACGTTGCCTATTTCCTTCAGGATTTCGGCCCGAAACGTTGCCTATTTCCTTCGCTCCATAGATGCTGCTGCACCCGCTGAGTTTCTCCAGCACTTTTGTCTACCTTCGATTTTCCAGCATCTGCAGTTCCTTCTTAAACATTTTCTTCTAAGACCGTGATGAAGGTTAACTGTTTCTCTTTCGACTGATAGTGTCCGATCCCCTCACTCTTTGCATCATTCTCTGGTCATATTTCAGATTTTTAGCATCTGCAGTTTAAAAAAAAAATCCAGTTTGCTGCATACAAATGTGGCAAAGTGCCTGGAACAACCATAAAAGCTCCATCAAAAATATAAAATGCCTCCACTCCAGCACACTTGAGATATCTACTCCCACTCTCCTGTTATCTAACCGTTGAACAAAAAAGTCTTCACAAAAGAATTCCTCAGCCTGTGAAGGTTCTTTGCTCCTCCTTACATTGCCTGCTGGAGACCAAAGATCCTACAGCGAGCAAGATAGTCCACTCCACGATAACGGCGTAGTACGGTCACGGGCAGATTCGTGGGTAATTTTCGGCCCCATTCCCGTAACCGGCTTCCGTCTCCGCACCAAAGATCCCGTCACAGCGGAGCAAAGATACTAGTGCCGGTTACGGAAACATCCTCATAAAAATAAAAGTTCTTTGGTAAAAATCTTCTCCTCATTTTCAGAATTTTAATTTATTAACACAAACTGTTCCCCCCGCAGCGTTGATTACACTGCGGGTCGGGTCGGGTCCGGTTGCTGAAATGGATGAAAAAAAGGCCCACATTCCGCTCCGTTGCGTACTTCACGTCAGCCCATTGCATTTAGAAGGAGTGGTCTATCTTGCTCCGCTATAGGATCTATGCTGGAGATATTGTAATACCTTGATTGCCACTGGCATGAGATGGTGCTGCTCTGATGTTGAGTTGGGATGAGGTGCTGTCCATCCATCTTCTAGTTCAGGACCTCCGCTCAACTCCTCTGGTGTGGCCGGCTCATTGTGTAGATCTTGCTTGTGTGGGAACATGTAATGAAATATTCCCTGCAGCCCGGAGACTTCCCATGCTTCAAACTGGTCTTCTTTCTCAAAGCTTTCGACAAGCTTTTGGAATTCCGAGTTGTTAATATTCCTTGGATCAGTGCAAGCCCGGTACACCTGTGTGAGGCAGCCTGACCCGACGGGTTCCTTGCTTTCAATGTGGAATATGCTCCTCCAGTCCTCCCCAAACGCCCTCCTCAAGCTGCGCCTGGTGTAGTCCCAGGAATGCGGAGAGACACGGGGATGAAGCCTGGAGAATTTCTCACAGAACTCTGCCGGGAAGAGGTCCCTCCTGGTGCTGGACCACTGGCCGAGTTTGACAAAAGTGGGCCCAGCGGCTACAGTGGATCTCAGCAGCACCTCATACCAGGCTGAAGCGAGACCGGACGACACAAAACACATTGGATAGAGCAGAAGCAGGGGCCCAAATCTCAGCAGCAGGACCACCGCCCGGATGCCCAAATGGACGGCAAAACGAAGCCTCCAGAAAAGTTCTCCCAACAATGAGCGCGATCCTCGCCTGGGGCCGTGCGTTAGCTTGGCTTCTGCAACTGCTGCGGTTTTCTGGGAGTTTGCAAGTGATGAGGTCCCAAGACCTAGACACGCAAGAGTAAGTCTGGGTAAATTCTTCAACCTGGAAGATACTTTTGGTGCAGAGTTGCCCGCCCTAAAGGCAGTAGTTCTCCAAATCACAGATCTACGAAGTCCAGGGCATGTCCTACAACTCAAGAGATGGGCAGCCATCCTGGTGGGCGTGGGATGTTGTGTCGGCCTGAACAGAATCACATCAACTCCAACATACACGCTATCTCCTTCCTGATGTCCATGGTGCGCATGAGGATGAGAATTGTCATATTTACCAGGAACTCGCGTTTGGAGACATCAATCCCAAGAGTCTTCAGCCTGACGAAGTGTCTCGACCCGAAACGTCACCCATTCCTTCTCTCCAGAGATGCTGCCTGTCCCGCTGAGTTACTCCAGCGTGTTGTGTCTGCCCTCAATCCAAAGAGTCAACTCTTCCGTCAGCAAATCCATTCATTCCCAAGAGGGGTGGGAGATTGCAACCTTCACATGGGCGGCGTGTGCAATCAAATAAGATCAAATAGAACAAGTTGTCCACCAACTTTAGGCTGTGCACGCCATACACAAGAAGAAGAAGAAGATCCCCAAGAGATGCAAAGGCGAATTGATGGAATGGTAAAGGTGTCTGAGGATGAGGTGTTGGTGTCTCGGTTCAGCTGCTGCACAGGAGGCCACGGGAGGATGTTGGAAGATGCTGATGGGATTCCAGGATCTCCATCACTGCACTGGGCAACCACCAGGCATCTCATCTCATCTCATCTCACCACAATGCTACATTGCTCAATGCTGCAGCTTCCACCCAGACCGTACTCAGCGTTGTTCACCCTTGGAGGACAGACAGACAGACAGACAGACAGATGTGTCTCTCTCTGCATCGCGGAACCCAAGCCCCATCCTCCCCCTCCCCCATTGGGCACCCTCCCCCCCTCGCCTCCTATTGGCTCCCATGTCAACGCTCCCGCTTCCACCGCATCCTATTGGCCCCGGTGCTCTCTCCCCCATTGTGCCTCATCCAATGGGATGCAACCTCCACCTCCGGCTCCTCCAATAGGGAGCAACCTCCCTCTCCTCCAATGGGATGCAACCTCCACCTCCACCTCCTCCAATGGGATGCAACCTCCACCTCCATCTCCTCCAATAGGGAGCAACCTCCACCTCCAGCTCCTCCAATGGGATGCAACCTCCACCTCCAGCTCCTCCAATGGGATGCAACCTCCACCTCCTCCAATGGGATGCAACCTCCACCTCCAGCTTATCCAATAGGGAGCAACCTTCCTCTCATCCAATGGGATGCAACCTCCACCTCCAGTTTATCCAATAGGGAGCAGCCTCCACCTCCCCCTCCAGCTGGGCTCCTCCAATAGGATGCGAGCTGCATCTTCCATGACCAGCAGACAGAGACAAGTGTAGATCGTGTAGTGGAGCTCGGAGCCCAGTGTAGACACTGCGCGTCTAGCCTTGGTCCACGTCCTCTAGTATATTTGCTGGAGACACACACAGAGAGTACTGGAGCAGCGCAAGTGTATGTGTGGGAGCCCAGTGTAGACACTGCGCGTCTAGCCTCGGTCTTTGGTCCACGTCCTCTAGTATCTTTGCTGGAGACACACACACACACTGAGCTGGAGCAGCGCAAGTGTAGACACTGCTCCATAGACACACAGAGGAGCTGGTCCACACACTGGAGTACTGGAGCTTGCAGCTCAGCAGCGCAAGTGTCCGTGTGGGAAACAAACTGCAGATGCCGGTTTCCACCGACCCCAGACACAACAAGCTGGAGTAACTCAGCGGGGCAGGCAGGCAGGAAGGAGGAATGGGCGGCGTTTGTGGTCGAGACCCTTCTTCAGACTCCTGTCCTCGCCCTGCTCGCCCACCCTTGCTCCCGACTTATTTAGCAAAATCACCGCATCGCCTCTAAGTGTTTGCAAGTGGGGTTTCGCCGGCGTGGAGCAGACTCGCCAACTCCTCGTACATCACACCACACCCATTTCTGCAACTTCAGGTTTGTCTTTTTTTTTTAAAGTACAAATTAATTCTCCTACTTGTGTTAAAAATCTTTTTTTTAATTTTTTTTTTAAACGGTCCGTGGAAATAAAAGCGGGAAGCGGGCAGCTGCGAGGCTGGGAGGCTGGAGCCCGGCTGTGTGGGATTGGCAGCATTTAGGGGGGAACAGGTGGGGATATACTGGTCTGGGTCTAACACCGTGGGCAGTCATCATTGGAAGCTGCCTCTGCAAGCCTGCAGACTCTTTAACGCAGGGATGCAGAATTAAACAGTGGAGGGAAAATCAAAATAGGACGTACATGGTAAATGGTAGGGAATTGAGGAACAGTGGAACAGAGGGATCTAGGAATAACTGTGCATAGTTCCCTGAAGGTGGAATCGCATGTAGATAGGGTGGTAAAGAAAGCTTTTGGTGTGCTGGCCTTTATAAATCAGAGCATTGAATATAGGAGTAGGGAAGTAATGTTAAAATTGTACAAGGCATTGGTGAGACCAATTCTGGAGTATGGTGTACAATTTTGGTCGCCTAATTATAGGAAGGATGTCAACAAAATAGAGAGAGTACAGAGGAGATTTACTAGAATGTTGCCTGGGTTCCAGCAACTAAGTTACAGAGAAAGGTTGAACAAGTCAGGTCTTTATTCTTTGGAGCGCAGAAGGTTAAGGGGGGACTTGATTGAGGTCTTTAAAATGATGAAAGGGATAGACAGAGTTGACGTGGATAAGCTTTTCCCATTGAGGGTAGGGAAGATTCAAACAAGAGGGCATGACATGAGAGTTTAGGGGTAACATGAGGGGGAACTTCTTTACTCAGAGTGGTGCTGTGTGGAATGATCTTCCTGCAGAAATGGTGGAGGCAGGATCGATTTTAACATTTAAAAGTAAAGTGGATAGGTATATGGAAGGAAATGGAGGGGTATGGTCTGAGTGCAGGTAGATGGGACTAGGGGAAAATAAATGGTCTGCACGGACTGGAAGGACCAAGAGGGCCTGTTTCCGTGCTGTAATTGTTATATGGTTATATGGATCTAGCACCACAGTATACAAAATCATGAGAGGAATAGATCGGTTAGATGTAGCAATGCTACAAAATTTTGAGATTTTAAAAATCAAGTCTGCAATTTATCCCATCAGATAAAGCATAAAAAGAAGTTTAATTTGACACCTAAGTCACTTTCATATCTTCATTATTAAAAAAGTTATGGCCATTTTCATACTCGGAAATTAGCATCTTGTTCCCCGTTGCTTTTCCATTGACTTAACACAAAAGCTGTGATCGAGGACAGTTAAAAGCCCATAACTTTCTTAAAAATTAAGAGAACGGAATGACATTTTCAGTTATTATAGATTGAAGCATTCTGAAACAAATGTAAAACATCTTACTTAGATGACCTGAAATTAAAGCATTAATTAGTTAATTACCTATTTGTAGTTAATTACAAAATTGACCGTTGTGACGGAAATAGTAATAAACACCCAGACTGCCTTGAAAATTCAAAAAAGTGATATTCTGAAGATCAGAACTTTAATATTATTGTATTATATGCTGTAAATCCGCAACAGATAGGTAAATAAATTACAATTTCTGACAATAGACCAAGTTTTTATGGAGAAGATCAGTTGCTAGCTGGTACATTGGCATATCATAATCAGTAGCATCATCATACTCCTTAGATTGTAACCAATAAGCAACTCTGTACACCTTGTTTTTCCTCAACTTTTCAATTTTGGCATTGTAACCTACAAGTTTTTGCTCTTCAAACCACGCATGACATGCCTTTCTGCCCACTACTTCCCCATTAAGATTGCCCTGTAGATTATATTTCTTAAGAAAAGGATATATTTTTTTAAATAGCCTAAGTATCCAAATAACAAACTAACCCAATTCACACAATAATTCACAATATAACACAATTTTTAAATCTCATTGTCATGAATTTATATGCCAGATGGAAGGAATTTAATGTTTAATTCCCATAAATTAATCCAGAAACATCCACTCAAAATATAATCAAAATTATTGTTTTTTTGCACAATACATGTAACTCAAACTGTTGTGAATATTTAGTTTAAAAATAATGATCATGGAGAGATAATAACACAATATATAGACAGTTTAGACGGCTGATGACGTGATTGTCCAAAAAAAAAGGGCATTTTAACCATCTTGCTTCTGGAACGCGTTCGATTGGAACGTTGCATTTGTGGTGAATTTGAACTCCATATCGGCAGGAAAAACACTGCCGGTTCGTATGGGGCCCAAATCCCATTTTCGCAACGTAAAATTAGATTAAAGCCACCCCAAGAAGCAAGATTATATGTAAAATAGACGACTTGCCCTTTGTTTTGTCCCGTTCTTGCGATCCGTCATGTTGTAAGGGTTGGGGGCGTTAGAAGTCGCTTTTTATTTTAATCTAATTATTAAATTGTCTAGCGATTTAATAAAATTAAAAATTAAAAAAAAACCCCAACCGGGAACGGAAGTCCGATCGATTTTTCTTCAGCAGCTAGCAGCCCGAGGAAATCCCTCTCCGACAAGCAGTACAAAACCTGGATTTTAATCCTCCCCCCCCCCCCCCCACAAAGGTGTCAAAGTCGCGCACACGGCCAGTGGCAGAACAGCAGCGCCGCTGGAGGTAGGTTTTGTAACATCGCTAGCAGATGCACAGAGTCTTTTACTCAGAGTAGGGGAATCGAGGGCCAGAGGACATAGGTTCAAGGTTAAGGGGAAACATTCAATAGGAAACCGAGGGGAAATTTTTTCACACAGAGGGTGGTGTGTGTATGCACCAGAGAGCATCTAAAACTCCAGGGCTTCCGGCCGCAAGGGTCTTTGAGCTTCGCGCTTGTGATATGCGCTGTGTGCACTTATTTCACGTAAAAATGTTGTAATCCTGCCATGCCACCCCCCCACCCCCCCTCTTGGATAGCTTCACACAGGCCTGGTGTATAATATTTTTGACACTGTCATAGGCCTTTCTTACATATGCTGTCACAACGCCATGTAGTCTCTAAACAACACTTCAGTAATTTTCCTTGCCCTCCATTTCAGAATAATAGTGTTTTAAGCCGATAACTCGACACTAGCACTGGCAATAAATAAAAAGCGCAGCTTTCCGCCCTTATCTCATTGGCCACGCTCAGCTGCACATCGGTGTCAATCTGGTGCACGCTTCCATCTTCCTCTCGTCGTGTTGGGGGGGGGGGGGGGGGGAAACAACAGAATATGTAAACATAGTACATTGTAAACAATATAATAAATAAGGAAAAAAGTTATCTGTGTATATATTCACGTGCATACGTAAACATAAACTAAATAATAATGGACTAATAACAATAATAGTCTATGTAGTTCAGAGCTTATTTGAGGTTGTAGCGTTTAATAGCCTATTTGAATTGAATACATTTGATTAGCCAAGTATGTTCACATACAAGGAATTTGCCTTGGTGCTTTGCTCGCAAGTGACAACGCGATATACAGTGGACAATTAAAAATAAAACATTATAATTTAAACGTGAAGAATGAAATAAAATACCACAGCAAAAGGAGGCTACAGACTGTTGAGTGGAGCTACTGCTGGCGCTGTTATCTTCCCAGCTGTTGTCAGGCATTTAGATGCACACGGTCTAATGGCTGTATGGAGCAGATTAGCTACCCGACATAGACCTAGGTCTGAAGAAGGGTCCCGCCCGAAATATCACCTTTTCGTTCTCTCCAGAGATGCTGCCCGTCCCGCTGAGTCACTCCAGCTTTTTGCGCCTATCTTCGGTTTAGACCAGCAGTTCCTTCCTACACCTGGTTGCCTGAAAGTGGTGCAACAGGTAGAAGGCTTTTTCGCACACTGGCTTTCGTCTGCCAGGGTGGGGTGGGAGGTTGCAACCATCACGTGGTCCACTCCTGTTTCGACGAATGCAATCAACCTGGCGTGGACAAACAGTAGATCAAACAGAACAAGTTGTCTTACAACTTTAGGCTGTGCACGACATACGCAAGAAGAAGAAGATCTGCCAGGGTACTTCAAGAGAAAAAGACACAAAGTGTTGGAGTAACTCATGCGTGGTCACCAGAAAGAGGAATCCAGGCGTCACGTCTTACAACATACTTGGTGTCACCCTTGAAGAACCCAAACAAACCAATTATCTTGGCATCAATTGCAGAATGATCTACGATGGAATGGTCAGACTCATCATGTAACAGTGAAAGCAACAGGTGTCCCAAACTTCCTGAGGGCGCAACTTCCATCATTGTGCAGCTTCTGTCAAGGAGAAGCTGTATTTCACCCTCGTTAGACCTCATCTGGACTACGCAGTTGCAGCTTGGGACCCATACATAGATAAAAAACATTTCATCCATCGAACGTGTCCAAAGACAGGCCGCTCGATTTGTTACTAACACCTAACGAGAGAGAAGCGAGTGCCACCAAACTTCTGAATTCTCTGGGCGGGGTGGAACCCTCTCCAAGACAGACGTGAAGCTCACCGTTTGACCTGTTTTTACAAAATGTTAAATGGTCAGCTAGACATCGATCACAAGACCTACACCAACCCCAAACCAATTAGGAGCAGACGAGGGCATTCGATCCAATTTGTGGTCCCAGCCTCCAAGACAGATGTGTACAGCAATTCGTTCTTTCCACGCACTATTAAAGTGTGGAATAATCTCCACCAAGCCACGGTTGCCCAGCCAGATGCAACTAAATTTAAAGTGGCACTTTCTTCCCAATAACCCTCTCTGGCTAAACCCCTCCCTTCACCACCTCCAGTTTAAATTCCAGTTGGAATATTTTGGAGGACCAAGTATCCAAGAACCAAGACTCGGGTAGCGTCTCCGCAACTCAACGTGGATAGGTGATGTTTCAGGTTGGGATCCTCCTTCAGACTGTTGGGCTTGGTTTGGGATAGGATGGAAGGTTGAAGACCAGTCAGAGGGGCAGGGAGGGAATGGAGAATTCAAGTGGAAATTCACGCGTCACGATTGGACGTAAACGGTAGGATCTGTTACCCGATCTTCGCCCTGTTCCTACAACCTTGTCAAATGTTCTGCAATGAATCTGGATTTTTTTTTCACCTCCATCAGGCAAAAGGTATACAAGTGTGAAAACGCACACCTCCAGATTCAGGGACAGTTTCTTCCCAGCTGTTATCAGGCATTCAGATGCACAGAGTCCCTTGCCCAGAGTATGTGAATTGGGAACCAGAGGACATAGGTTTAAGGTGAAGGGGAAAAGATTTAATAGGAATCTGAGGGGTAACTTTGTTACACAAAGGATGGTGGGTGTATGGAATGAGCTGCCAGAGGAGGTAGTTGATACATGGACTATCCCAACATTTAAGAAACAGTTAGACAGGTACTTGGATAGGTTTGGAGGGATATGGACCAGGCGCAGGCAGGTGGGACTAAGTGGAGCTGGGACATGTTGGCCGGTGTGGGCAAGTTGGGCCGTAGGACCCGTTTTCATGCTGTATATCACTATGACTCTATAACTGAACCATCCTGCCACAACCAGAGAGCAGCGCTGAACTACTATCTACCTCCTTGGAGACCCTTGGACTATCCTTGATCGGACTTTGCTGGCTTTACCTTGCACTAAACGTTATTCCCTTATCATGTATCTGTACACTGTGAACGGCTCGATTGTAATCATGTATTGTCTTTCCGCTGACTGGTTAGCACGCAACAAAAGCTTTTCACTGCACCTCGGTACACGTGACAATAAACAAAACTAAACATACCTAGGATGGAAATGTACAACAACAGACAATATGTGCTGGAGTAGGCCATTCGGCCCTTTGAGCCAGTACCAGCGTTCAATATGATCATGGCTGATCATCCTAAATCACTACCCAGTTCCTGCTTTCTCCCCGTATCCCTTGATGCCGTTAGCCCCAACAGCTCTAACTAACTCTCTCTTGAAAACATCCAGTGAATTGGCTTCCACTTCCTTCTGTGGCAGAGAATTCCACAGATTCACAACTCTCTGGGTGAAAAAGTTTTTCCACATCTCAGTCCGAAATGGCCTACCCCTTATTCTTAAACTGTGACCCCTGGTTCCGGACTCCCCCAACATCGGGAACATGTTTCCTGCATCTAGCGTGTGCAGTCCCTAATAGAATTGTATATGGTTCTATAAGATCCCCTCTCATCCATCTAAATTCCAGTGATTGCAAGCCCAGTTACCCATTCTTTCATCATATGTCAGTCCCACCATCCCGGGAATTAACCTGGTGAACCTGCGCTGCACTCCCTCAATAGCAATAATGTCCTTCCTCAAATTAGGGGACCAAAACTACACACAATAGTCCATGCATGGTCTTATCAGGGCCCTGTACAACTGCAGTAGGACCTCCTTGCTCAAATCCTCCGTGCTGAATATACCGTGGAGTGGGCGATGCCTACCTGGATCGCTGTTTGGAGGTCCGGAGCGTTGGGCCGCTGCTCCAACATTGCTGAGCTGTGGTTTGGAGAGCTGCCAGCGTTGAAGAACATCGCGCAGTCCTGGGGCCCTTTGTCGAGGCCCACCAGCGTTGCATCTCTGCCCAACGCGCCCTGCGGACTTTGGGAGCCGCGGACTCCGGTAGGAGGGGGCCGACTCTGATGTCCAGGCCACTGAGGAGGTCCCCCAACCCCGACGTCGGACTTGCATCACCCCGGCCAGCGGGTCTGAATATCGGGCCGCCCGGAGTGGCGACTGTGGGGGGCTCGGGGAGGCAGTGGGGAACATCGTGGAAGACAGTGGGGATGTTTTGTGTTTAACTCTGTTGCATGTTGTGTTGTTTATTTTTATTGTATGGCTGTCTCATTTCACTGTGTCAACTGGCACGTGTGACAAATAAGGGTATCTTGTGTCTTGCATGCATGAAGACCTGGACATTTTTCACATCTTGTGCTGAGTCCCAACTTGGCCTGGCATAGTGTGGAGACAGCACCACCTGCAGGAGGCACCAATTCTCCCTGATTATTGCCACGGATTAAAGCTAGGAGCATCTACTCAAATCAGATGTTTAAGAAATAACTAGATGCTGGAAAAATCGAAGGTAGACGAACATGCTGGAGAAACTCAGCGGGTGAGGCAGCATCTATGGAGCGAAGGAGTGGGTGGCGTTTCGGGTCGAGACCCTTCCTCAGACTGATGTCGGGGGGGTGGGTGGCAGGAAAAAGAAAGGAAGAGGCGGAGACAGTGGGCTTCCCAGTGGGAAAGCTGGGGAGGGGGAGGAGGGAGAAAGCAAGGACTACCTGAAATTGTAAACTTCCCAAGTAAAACTACCCTCCGTTCAGTTCCTGATCTCCCGGTGGCTCAGCACTTCAACTCCCCCTCCCATTCCGAATCCGATCTTTCTGTCCTGGGCCTCCTCCATGGCCAGAGTGAGGCCCAGCGCAAATTGGAGGAGCAGTGCCTCATATTTCGCTTGGGTAGTTTACACCCCAGCGGTATGAACATTGACTTCTCCAATTTCAGGTAGTCCTTGCTTCCTCCCTCCTTCCCCTCCCCTTCCCAGCTCTCCCACAGCTCACTGTCTCCGCCTCTTCCTTTCTCGTTCTCTCCCCCCCCCCCCCCCCCCGCCCGCCCTTTGCTCCATAGATGCTGCCTCCCCCGCTGAGTTTCTCCAGCTTTTTGTCTACTCAAATCAGATGGTACTGCACATGAATATAATCAAGCTAAACTCATGTTCAACAGGTCGAGCAAAGGGGAAGATACAGAGCGAAGATCCTGTAGCGAGCAAGATAGTCCACTCACCGAAAAAGACGTAGTATGGTCATGGGCAGATTCATGGGTAATTTTCGGCCCCATTTCTGTAACTGGCTTCCGTCTCCGCACCAAAGATACTAGTGCAGAGACTGCAGCCGGTTGCGGAAACATCCTTGTAAAAATAAAAGTTCTTCGGGAAAAATCTCCACATTTTCAGAATTTTAATTTATTAACACAAACTGTTCCCCCGCAACGTTGATTACACTGCGGATCGGGTCCAGTTACTGAAATGGATGAAAAAAAGGCCTCACGTTCCACTCCGTTGCGAACTACACGTCAGCCCATTGCATTTAGACGGAGTGGTCTATCTTGCTCCGCTACAGGATCTTTGATACAGAGTGCAGAATATAGTTCTCAGCATTGTAGCGCATCAGTTCCACAGACCGATGTCCGCGCCGACCAACAGTCGCAGTTACCTCTCCTACACACACTAGGGACAATCAAAGCCAATTATCCTCCAAACCTGCACATCTTTGGCGTGTGGGAGGAAACCGGAGCACCCGGAGAAAACCCGTAGTCAGGATCGAACCCGGGTCTCTGGCGCTGCGAGGCAGCAACTCTACCGCTGCGCCACCGTGCCGCCGTATATATACGTTCTATTGATATTTTTCCATATCTTTTATCTGGATATCTAGGATAGTTTGGGGATATTAACATAATAGCTAGCATATTAACTGAAGGACGTAGAAATGAAACTACAGCTGGAAATGAAGCTGTAGAAATTAATGGTTCCTCTCTTAATTGCATAATATTAACATTGAATATTGGGTGGTCCGGTGGCACAGCGGTGGAGTTGCTGCCTCACAGCGCCAGAGACACGGGTTCGATCCCAACTACGGGCGCCGTCTGTGCGGGGTTTGTACGTTCTCCCCGTGACCTGCGTGGGTTTTTTCAGAGAACTTTGGTTTCCACCCACACTCCAAAGATGTGCAGGTTTGCAGGATAGTGTTAATGTGCGGGGATCGCTGGTCGGTGCAGGCTCGTGGGGCCGAAGGGCCTGTTTCCGCGCTGTATCTCTAAATTAAGAATGCATTTCGTTGTCTCTGTACTGTACACTGACAATGACAATTAAAATTGAATCTGAATCTAAAAACTTGGACATTAATGCAAAGGTGATGAGAGAATGGAGCCTGGTTTTTAATGCTGGCATTTCAGCAGGCTGTATGAGGCTTGGGATCATTGTGCTTGCGGTGGTCCTGTGGTTCCAGCAGTGTGTGGTGATTGTGAGTCCGTGTCTGCGGTTGTGCAGCAGTTGCTCACAGGCCCACTAGATGGCATGGTACAGTGAGGTTGGTGTTGACCAGTGTGTGTATTGCCAGCTTGGTGCCCATGTATCAGAAGCCCTCATAACCGGACAAGGAGCAACCCAGCCCCTGACCAACGGGCACCTCCTGTCCCATCCGTGGAAGAGGCTGCGGTTCCCGAAATAAAAGTTGTCGACCCTGAGGGACATTTAGGTTTTAGAGAAACAGTGCGGAAACAGGCCCTTCGGCCCATCGAGTCCGCACCGACCAACGCTGAACTTGCACAACAGCACTATCCTACAGAACCGGCGATAACAAAAGCTTTTCACTGTACCTCGGTACACGTGACAATAAACTAAACTGAGCTAAGGAAGGCT
Source organism: Raja brachyura (assembly GCA_963514005.1). Next base: position 44,596,147 of record OY740800.1, on the reverse strand, counting down.
GGAGAAACAAGGAACTGCATTTGCGGGCTTACCAAAAAAAAACCCAAAGTGCTGGAGTAATTCAGCAGATCAGGCAGCATCTGTGGAGGAGGTTTAGGTTTGAGATTCTTATTGTCTCTTGTGTTGAGACGCAGAAAGCTTAGTTTAGCATGCTAGCTAAACGGTTTATGTAGCCCACTGATATATACAATCTTGTTAAACTCAACTACAAAGAATTGTAGCGCATCAGTTCCACAGACAAAGTCCAATGTCCGCAATGGGGCAGAGGTGAATGGGACAGTACCCTAGCTCATGGAAGGAGCGTTCATAAGCCTGATAACAGAGGGGAAGAAGCGCTTCCTGAGTCTGGTGGTGCGACGCTTTCAAGCTTCTGTACCTTCTGCCGGACGGGAGCGGGGAGAAGAAGGAATGACCGGGGTGGGACAGGGACACGTCTTTCCCGAGGCAGCGTGAAGTGTAGATGGAGTCGATGGTGGGGAGTGTGGTCTGTGTGATGGACTGGGCCACATCTACAATGGTCGGGAGTGTTTAAGAAAGAACTGCAGATGCTGGAAAAATCGAAGGTGGACAGAAATACTGGATGAACTCAGTGGGTGATGCAGCATCTGTGGAGGGAAGGAATAGGTGACGTTTCGGGTCGAGACCCTTCCGGGTCTCGACCCGAAACGTCACCTATTCCTTCAGGGTCTCGACCCAAAACGTCACCTATACCTTCGCTCCATAGATGCTGCCTCACCCGCTGATCTATGGTGGGGAGTGTGGTCTGTGTGACGGACTGGGCTCCATCCACAACTCTCTGCAATTTCTTGCGGCCTTGGGTAGAGCTGTTCCCAAACCAAGCTGTGATGCGCCCTGGCTGCTCTCCATGGAGCATCTGTAGACGTGTGTAACAGTCTTGGAGACATGCTGAATTTCCTCGGTCTGTGGAAGTGGAGGTTTTGGTGCCTTTCTGCCTGTCGTATCAAGGTGGATGTTCCACGACAGATCATTGTTAATATTATCACCAAGGAACTTGAAGCCCTCAAACATTTTCACCTCAGCACCATTGATGCCAATTGGGGCATGTGTTTCTTGAAGTTGATGACTGGAGTAAAACCCCTGTCCCACTGTACGAGTTCATTCAAGAGCTCTCCCGAGTTTGCCCTGATTCGAACTCGGAGATTTGCGGTAATGGCCGCTCGTCGGTACTCGGGGCTCTCGTGGACATTTTTCAACAGGTTGAAAAATCTTCATGAGTCTTCCCGAGCTTACCGCGTTTCCCGAGTACCTGCCGTTAGCGTTACGAGCCGCTAAGAGACGTCCCCGAGAAAAGGAACGGGTGACGTTTCAGGTTGAGATCCTTCGGACTTTAAAGCTACAGGGCAGAAACAGGCCCTTGAGCCCACCGAGTCTGCGCCGACCAGCGATCACCCCGTACACAAATCTACGCACGCGCACACACACACACGGGACAATTTTGCACCTTACCCAAGCCAATTAACCTACAAACCTGTACGTTTTTGAGTGTGAGAGGAAGCCGAAGCTCCCGGAGAAAAGCCACTCCGTCGCAAGGAGAACATGCAAACTCCGTACAGACAGCACCCGTAGTCAGGATGGAACCCGGGTCTCTGGCGCTGTGAGGCAGCAACTCTACTGCTGCGCCACCCGTTGGTTTGAATGTGGCCCGATGCCTCCCAAGGTCTATCTGTGCCCAGGGATGCACTGATGCAGCAGAGCAGCTTTGTGGGGAAGAGTTACAGTCCAAGGCCGTCCGGCAACTTGTACCTTTAAAACAAAACACTCTTTTGTCGCTGTACGTAAAATTACGCAAAACAAAAAGAATGACATCATGCTATGGTGAGGTCTCTTTAATTGCATGTAAATCGTGTAGGCAAACTCCGACACAAGGATGCTGCAGGTGCTGGAACCTGGCATCTGAAGAAAGATCTCGACCCGAAACACCGCCTGTCTATCCCCTGTACAGATGCTGCCTGGCCTGCTGAGTTCCTGCAAGCCCTCGCGTTTTGGCCAAATGTCTTCCACGTATGAACTACGTCGCAAATATCTCATGTAAGCAAGACTTCTTAAATTGATGAACAATTTTGATGGCAAAGATAATTTAAGGACCAAATCTAGCTTCTTCTCGGTGCCCTGTCCATGAAATGAAATCCACACTAAGAAGTCCCAAGAAAAACTGTGGAACAGGAAGGACAGGTTGTGACTCATTGTAAATGAGTCTAGAATGGGTATCGAAAAATGACAATTCAAAGTGGCAAAAAATGATTGCAGTTTGGGTAAGTGTTTCAGCTTAGTTTTACAACAATATCACCATTTTGGAGTGGATTCAGTGTTCTAGGAGCAGAATTAGGCTATTCGGCCCATCAAGTCTACTCTGCCATTCAATCACGGCTGCTCTATCTCTCCCTCCCAACCCCATTCTCCTGCCTTCTCCCTGTAACCTCTGACTATTTAGATAGCCAGAAACAATCTGATTTCTGATTATAATGAAGTCATCAAGAGGGAATGTCTTGCATTGCTTGGTTGATGTTGCCACTAGTGGGAGAGTCCAGGACTAGAGGGGACAGCCTCAGAATATGAGGACGCACCTTTAGAAAGGAGATGAGGAGGAATTATTTCAGTCAGAGGGTGGTGAATCTCTGGAATTATTTGCCACAGAGGGCTGTGGATATTTTTTAAGGCAGAGATAGATGGATTCTTGTTTGGTATGGGTGTCTGGGGTAATGGGGGAGAAGGCAGGACAATGGGGTTGAGAGGGAAAGATAGGCCAGCCAGGATTGAATGGCGGAGTAGACTTGATGGGCCGAATGGCCTAATTCTGCTCCTATCACTTATGAACTAATGTACCATGTGTTCAGTATATGTACCAGGGTGACGCGGTGGCGCAGCGGTAGAGTTGCTGCCTAACAGCCCCAGAGACCCAGATGCTGCCTGTACGGAGTTTGCACGTTCTCCCCGTGACCTGTGTGGGTTTTCTCCGGGGGCTCCGGTTTCCTCCCACACTTCCAAGACATAGGGGTTTGTAGGCTAATTGAGTTTGGTTAAAATTGTAAATTGTCCCTAGTGCGTGTAGGATGGTGTTGGTGTGCGGGGATCGCTGGTCGGCACGGACTCGGTGGGCCGAAGGGTCTGTATCTGCGCTGTAAACAAAACTGGGATCAGATTTTTTTTAAATGTGAAAATGAGAGTGGGAAGCCATTGCTGATTTGTGAGGAGAACTTCTGTTACTTGGAGGGAGCCTGCTTTCCCTGGGATGGTTTTGTTGTCTTGTTTCAGTGGTCTCCGACTGACTAGCCTTGGGGTGGGGGGGGGGGGGGGGGAGAGAAAAACCCCCCCAAACCAGAAATGAAACCGAGCCGCCCGTTCGACTTGTTTGTTCACAGTCTAAAGATGGGAGCAGGAATTGTGAAGTCTACACTGGTAAGCGGCGATCGCTGCAGGCATGGATTTTAACCCATTATTGGTGGAGATTGGTGAAGGAATACTGCTAGGAAGTCACAAAGCACTTGAGCAGAACCCGGGCTGGACGGCTTGCTGCCCTTTTAATTGCAGATGTGACGTGCCTGCGACTGAGGAATCTGTGTTTATTGTAGTGTGCGTTTGTTGGGTTTTTTTTTTCCCCCCCTTCTTTGCCCGGGTAGATTTGGAGAGGGAACAAGGGTTGCCGTGGTTACGGGCCTGTTCTGTGGCAGCTGGTGAGTGGTTCAATGGGAAGAAGTCAGTGGAGGTCAAGGGAGGGGAAGTGTGGGAACAAGGGTGGAAGGAGCTGGGAGAGACGTCAGAGGCGGCCAGATCTGGCAGGGGAGAGGGAGAGACGGAGAGAGAGAGACACAGACAGAGAGAAGGAGCAGACGGAAGGATTCTTACTGCTGCCTCGCACCATGGATTTTGTCCCTCCACCTCTCGCAGTGCGGGGAAACTGAAGGTGGAGGTGTGTCTCCTCGTCCCCCCCCCCCCCCCCCCCCCTCCCCACCCCTACCCTCCCTAAGAACAGTTTTGTGGACAGAAGCACAGACAAATGCAGCCAGAGGCGGTTGTGTGCCCCAGCTATGAGGCAGCGGTGGATAGCTGCTGCAAACTCGGTACGGTAGGACATTGCCATATTAACTAACACATACCCTTGCCCCTCTCCCACCCCCCGCCCCCCTCCCCGCACCCCTCTCCACTTGCCTGTTTCGGATTACCCAATCTGTACGGGAAATAAAATAGCTGAGCTGATTTACTGAGAAGTCTAGCCAATAGTTCAGGGAGCCGGGGAGAATGCTGTGAATATTCCTTCCATCCAGATTGTTAATATTCTACAATGTTTTATGAATCTGCAATTTTTAATCTGCTGCATTTCTGAGACTCGGGCTGTGTGTTTCTGGATGACCCCGTGTGGAACCCTTGCTTCCTGTTGAATAAGTGTGTGTTATCTGTGAGGCTGTTGTGTAAAGTTCAACTCCCTGCCCACCGCCACCTCTCTCTCGCACACTGCTCTCTGAAAGGTTGCTGTCATTTATTTGTGTTTGGTGGATTCCAAATCCTCTCCCCCCCCCCCCCCCCCCCCTTGGATCCATCCCTGTCTCCCGAGGTTCCTGTGAGATGTGTGTGGCGTTTTGTTTAATCGCTGGCTGAGGAATCGTGTTGGTGTGTGTGTGTGATGTGTAGCTTTAAGTCTTTGCTTCATCTAGCCACATGGCAGGGGATTGTGTTCAGAGACCCATGAGCTCATAGCTAAAGAGAAAAAGCTGGCCGTTCTAAGCGAGAGATTTTGAGGCATGAATCTCACTGCGTTTGGTGTTTTACTCGTCTGTATTCAATCGGTTTACGTTTGGGTCTATTATTGTCACGTGTACCGAGGGACAGTGAAAAGCTTTGTCCAATCTGATCAGATAATCACAAAAAGCTGAAGTAACATGGAAACATAGAAAATAGGTGCAGGAGGAGGCCATTCGGCCCTGTGAGCCAGCACCGCCATTCATTGTGATCATGGCTGATCGTCCCCAATCAATAACCCGTGCCTGCCTTCTCCCCATAACTCAACGGGACCAGCAGCATCTCTGGCTAGAAGGAATGGGTGACGTTTCGGGTCGAGACCCTTCTTCAGACCAGCATCTGCAGTTCCTTCTTACACCGATCAGATAATAGGTCTATTATGGTCACGTGTACCGAGGTACAGTGAAAAGCTTTTGTCTTGCATGCTGTCCAAACTACATGAATGCAGTCAAGCCAAACTCCAGTACAAAAGGTGGAGCAAAGGGGAAGATACAGAGTGTAGAATCTAGTTCTCAGCATTGTAGCGCACCAGTTCCACAGACAAAGTCCAATGTCCGCAATGGGGTTGACGTGAATCGGACAGTACCCTAGCTTATGGAAGGGCCGTTCAGAAGCCTGATAACAGAGGGGAAGAAGCTGTTCCTGAGTCTGGTGGTGCGCGCTTTCAAGCTTCTGCACCTTCTGCCGGATGGGAGCGGGGAGAAGAAGGAATGACCGGGGTGGGACAGGGGCAAGGCTATGATTGTGTTGGGTTAATACCACAGACAGGGCCACCGAGTCAGACTGAAGCTGGTTGTTAGTCTTGCACCTTGCATTTAGGTGAACATTTGTCATTTGCACGATGGAGACATGCCAGCACAGAAGAATATTACATTTCAAAGGCTTTCACTATTAGACAACCTGGGCTCCATCTTGAAGCAGCAATGCAGGATGTATCTAATCAGTATAATTAGAGGCTGTCACACAAACTCTCACATTATATTTAGAAGGTATCCTAAATGCTGGGTACTAACTTGAAGCAGGACCGTGGTGATGTTTTGGAGGCTTTTAACATAGAAACATAGGTGCAGGAGGAGGCCATTCGGCCCTTCGAGCCAGCACCGCCATTCATTGTGATCATGGCTGATCGTCCCCTATCAATAACCCGTGCCTGCCTTCTCCCCATATCCCTTGATTCCACTAGCCCCTAGAGCTCTATCTAACTCTCTCTTAAATCCATCCAGTGACTTGGCCTCCACTGCCCTCTGTGGCAGGGAATTCCACAAATTCACAACTCTCTGGGTGAAAAAGATTTTTCTCACTTCAGTCTTAAATGGCCTCCCCTTTATTCTAAGACTGTGGCCCCTGGTTCTGGACTCGCCCCACATTGGGAACATTTTTCTTGCATCTAGCTTGCCCAGTCCTTTTATAATTTTATATGTTTCTATAAGATTTCCCCCCCCCCCCCCCCATCCTTCTAAACTCTAGTGAATACAAGTCTAGTCTTTCAATCTTTCCTCATCCCGCCATCCCAGGGATTAATCTTGTGAACCTGCGCTGCACTGCCTCAATCACAAAGATGTCCTTCCTCAAATTAGGAGACCAAAACTGTACGCAATGCTCCAGATGTGGTCTCACCAGAGCCATTTACAGCTTTAGATAGGCAAGTGCGTATGGAGAGGTATTAGTTTATTAACATTTGTACCGAGGTGCTGGGAAAAGCTTTTTTGTCGCGTGCTATCCAGTCAATTGAAAGACAATACGTGATTACAATTGAGCTGTCCACAAAGGGAATGGCGTTTGGTGCAAGATAAGTCAGATTAGTCCGAGGGTCTCCAGTGATGTAGATGGGAGGTCAGGACCACTCTCTAGTTGGTGATAGAATGGTTCAGTTGGCTGATGACAGCTGGGAAGAAAGATTCCCATCATCGATATGTAGACAGAGGAGATGACATTTTCTTGGCGTTGTGTTTGGCTCGGACATAGTGGGCCGAAGGGCCTGTTCCCGTGCTGTACTGGGCATGAAGAGGTGATAATGGGGCCAAGACAGGGATATGACTTCCTGACAGGGTTCTCATCTACTTATCTGGCACAGTTGCATCTGTCCACACCAATATAATTATCACCTGTACCATGGCTTTTAGTTCATCTTATTGTCACACCTACCGAGGTTCACTGAGAAGCTTTTTTGTCGCGTGCTAACCAGTCAGCGGAAAGACAATACATGATTACAATCGAGCCGTCCACAGTGTACCGATACATGATAAGGGTATAACGTTTAGTGCAAGATAAAGCCGGCAAAGTCCGATTAAAGTTAGTCCGAGGGTCACCAATGAGGCAGATAGTAGCTTAGGTCCGTTCTCTAGTTGTTGATAGGATGTTTCGGTTGCCTGATAACAACTGGGAAGAAACTGTCCCTGAATCTGGGGGTGTGTGTTTTCTGTACCTCTTGTCTGAGGGGAGAAGAGGGAGTGACTGGGGTGAGACTGGTCCGTGATGATGCTGCTGGCCTTGCCGAGGCAGCGTGAGGTGTAGACGGAGTCAGTAGAAGGGGGGTTGGCTCGTGTGTGATGGTCTGGGCTGCGTCCACAATTCTCTGCAAATGAAAGACACAGTGAAAGCAGATACTGTTTTTGCAAGCTATCCAATCAAATCAAATCAGTGAATACTATATATGAACACAATTAATCCATGCACATGTACAGCAGGTGGAATAATAGGAAGATTATCCAGAAGCATAATATAGTGTTACACCTAAAGTGTAAGTGCAGAGTTTTTCAAAAAAAAAGTGCAAAGGTCGCAATCATGTAGGTCGGAGGAACAGGAATATAGCCTAGCTTATGGAAGGATAGTTCAGAAGACTGATGCTTTCAATCGTTTGTATCTTCTGCCCGATGGCAGTGAGGAGAAGAGGGAATGCAGGTAGGGTGAGCAAGGTCTGAAATGCAGTTGCCAGATCTCCGCTGTAACGAGTCATGAATGGAGTGAGACGCGATGGCGATGTAGAAGCTGATGGCTGCTTCATCTGGAAAGATCTTTTGGGTTTCTGAATGTGGGAAGTGAAAGGAAAGACGTCACATCTCGTGGTGGCATCTGGAGGATGTTTTAAGAAGGTTGTGGTTGATGAGTACGTTGAAGAATCTTCAGTCTGAAACATTAACACCGTTTCTTTTGCCACAGATGCTGCCCGACCTGCTGATCATTTTCTGTTTATGTTTCAGATTTCTGGCATCTGCAGTCTCAATATTTCTTTCCTTTTCTCTACCCGGCATGGACAACACGGTGGCGCAGCGGTAGAGTTGCTGCCTCACAGTGCCGGCGACCCGGGTTCGATCCCGACCACGGCTGCTGTCTGCGCAGAGTTTGCACGTTCTCCCCGTGACCACTTTTGTTTTCTCCCAGATCTTCGGTTTCCTCCCACACTCCAAAGACCTTGCAGGTCTGTCAGCTAATTGGCTCGGTATCAATGTAAATTGTCCCTAGTGTGTGTGAGTGTGCGGGGATCGCTGGCCGGCGCGGACTCGGTGGGCCGAAGGGCCTGTTTCCGTGCCGTTCCTCCAAAACTAAGAACTAAAATTTGCCTTTTGAAAGGAAATGATTTTCCACAAAACTTAAATCATTTAAAAAAATTCTGATACAGTGAAAACTTTTGTCGATAATGACGTTAACACTGTGTGCGGCTGGCAACTTATTAAAAGTAACCACTAATCCTTGTGATGTTACAGATTAAGTATAGTGATTGTCAATGAAAGTAATCCATCATTGAATCATTTGCACTGCAAAATGTTCTCTTGGCCTAAGGAAATGCATGGGGAGGGAACTCTTCAAAGTATTTCTAGGGCAGACAGAAATCTTCAAAGTATTTCTAGGGCAACCCAGCGGGTGAGGCAGCATCTACGGAGCGAAGGAAATAGGCGACGTTTCGGGTTGAGACCCTTCTTCTGGCTTCTAGTGTTGGTTCTGAAACTTTTTTTTAAAAAGTAATTAATTGAAAGAAACCGGCTCTTTGTAAATAAGCTCCTGAAAGAACTATCTACCTCAAATGATGCCAAATTGCCCCAAATGTTGGGTTGGTTCTGGGGCGTAAAATGATGATGGCGCAGCGGTAGTGTTGCTGCCTCACAGCGTGGGAGATGCGGCTTCGATCTTGACCACGGGCGATGTCTGTGCGGAGAGTTTGCACGTTCTCCCCGTGACCCACGTGGGTTTCCTCCGGGTGCTCGGGTTTCCTCCCACGCCCCAAAGATGCGCAGGTTTGTAGGTCGATCGGCTTGTGTAAACTGGGCCTTGTGTGTGAAGGATAGAACTAGTGTACGGGTGGTCGGTGCGGTCTCGGTGGGCTGAAGGGCCTGTTTCCATGCTGTATCTCGAAAATGTCCAGAATTGTGTAAAATTGCCCCACGGGTTAGATTGGTTAAGAGACATGAGATTATTTCTGAAAGTCAAAAGATTGTAGGTCTACGTTCCACTCTAGATATCTGGTGAGTCTCCCCGATGGATATTTCTCTTGGGTCTTTGAGCGTCACCTTCCAAAGGTGCCATCCTTTATCTGAAGTATGTCCTTGCTTGTATAATGTCGGTGCGTTCTTGAGAGTGAGGCGTCTTCAGAACAGTCTGTAGACCCATTGAGACAAGAACACTTGGTCATGTCCCTGCTTACGGCATGTTCCTGGGGACAAATACCTGTCTGTCTCTCGCTGTGTTTTAGAGGAAGTGGACAAGGCTTTTCATGGGCCCTTTGCTTCTGTCTTCACCATGTGAAGAGCCTGCGTGGTGGTGAGGGGGATACGTTGATTCTATAGGGCATGACGACTATAAGATGTGGTTGTTATGGGGCGTCTTGGAAAAGATGCGATCTATCCCTGAATATTGAGGGGAATTAAGGGATTTCTGGGATTCACCAAGATCTTTGATTCCTCCTCACAGTCACGGATGATGTGGGAGTAACGTGGGGAATAGTTGCCGTTGTTCCTTTGTTGAAGAGGGCAACGGGGACAAACAAGGAACACAGAGGAATAGACACAGTGGTGGAGTAACTCAGCGGGTCAGGCAGCATCTGTGGAGAACATGGATAGGTGATGTTTCACAGAGTGCTGGAGTAACTCAGCGGGTCAGGCAGCATCTGTGGAGAACATGGATAGGTGACGTTTCAGGTCGGGACCTTACGTCAGACGTGTAGTATCTGGAGTTTGTGGCCAAAGTGGTGAAGACGGAACTCCTCGCCACTTCTCCAACATGCTGGGACCTGTGAGAGTGTGAAACCTGCTACATCTCTGGAGAAAAGGGACGGGTGACGTTTCGGGTTGGGACCCTTCTTAAGACGCAATTCAGACATTGCAACTGCCTTGTCTGGGGAGCCTGCATAACCATATAACAATTACAGCACGGAAACAGGCCATCTCGGCCCTTCAAGTCCGTGCCGAACAACTTTTTTCCCTTAGTCCCACCTGCCTGCACTCATACCATAACCCTCCATACCCTTCTCATCCATATGCCTATCCAATTTATTTTTAAATGATACCAACGAACCTGCCGCCACCACTTCAACTGGAAGCTCATTCCACACCGCTACCACTCTCCGAGTAAAGAAGTTCCCCCTCATGTTACCCCTAAACTTCTGTCCCTTAATTCTAAAGTCATGTCCTCTTGTTTGAATCTTCCCTATTCTCAAAGGGAAAAGCTTGTCCACATCAACTCTGTCTATCCCTCTCATCATTTTAAAGACCTCTATCAAGTCCCACCTTGCATCGAGTCTGGCAGTGTCTGTATTGCGATGGTATGCATTGCCATTATGAACACTGCTTGTAGCATGCAAGGGCCTGACCCGGTTAGGCGGTGTGCCAGTGAAAAGATGTAGAGAGCCTTTGATTAATTGTCGATGATGGATGCCTCATTTGCGCAGCTTTGCATCAAAGGGAAGGTGTGGGTCCACTCTCTGCTTGGCCTGGGGGCTAGGGCAGGTCGCTGCAGCTCTCTGCTCACGTACATTTCCACCCAACTCCACATCAGACAAGTCGGGCGAGGAAATGACAGGGGTGTGATTGCTTTTCAATGCCTGGCAGGAGATATCCTGAGCCAAAGCAGACAGAGCATGCAGGAAGAAACTGCAGATGCTGGTTTAAACCAAAGATAGACACAAAATGCTGGCGTAACTCAGCGGGACAGGCAGCATCCCTGGAGTGGAGGAATGGGTGACGTTTTGGGTCAGGACCCTTTGAAAGGGAAATGAAAGGGAAATTTTATTTCCTTTTCCCGTGACTTACATTCTGAAGAAGGGTCTCGACCCAAAACGTCACCCATTACTCCTCTTCAGAGATGCTGCCTGTCCCACACAGAGCTTGTACGTACTCGGCAGGTCAGGCAGCATGTGTGGTGAGAATGGACAGGCAACATTGTCGCTTGGGACCCTTCTCCAGTTTTAAGAAAGGTCCCGACCCGAAATGTCAGTTTTAAGAAGTGTCATCTGTCCATGTTCTCCACAGATGCTGCCTGACCCGCTGAGTTACTCCAGCACTCTGTGAAACGTCACCTATCCATGTTCTCCACAGATGCTGCCTGACCCGCTGAGTTACTCCAGCACTCTGTGAAACGTCACCTATCCATGTTCTCCACAGATGCTGCCTGACCCGCTGAGTTACTCCAGCACTCTGTGAAACGTCACCTATCCATGTTCCCCACAGATGCTGCCTGACCCGCTGAGTTACTCCAGCACTCTGTGAAACGTCACCTATCCATGTTCTCCACAGATGCTGCCTGACCCGCTGAGTTACTCCAGCACTCTGTGAAACGTCACCTATCCATGTTCCCCACAGATGCTGCCTGACCCGCTGAGTTACTCCAGCACTCTGTGAAACGTCACCTATCCATGTTCTCCACAGATGCTGCCTGACCCGCTGAGTTACTCCAGCACTCTGTGTTTGGTTCTAGATTCTAGCATCGGCTCTCTCTGGTGTCTAGTGGAAGATATCTTGAGTTCATCTACTCGTAAAATTTAATTTAACAGACGATTGAAAATGTTTCTGTGTATTAAAGTGTGGCACTTAACATTGCTACCTCACAGTTCCAGAGGGCATTGGTTCAATCTGACCTTGGCTACTGTCTGTGTGGAGTTTGCAAATTCTCTCTTAAGGCATCAACTTTGCCAGTTTATTTCAGTTTGGGGGTACAACATGGAAGCAGGCCGTTCAGCCCACCGAGTCCATGCCGACCATCGATCACCTGTTCACACTAGTTCCACATTATCCCACTTTCTCATCCACTCCCCAAGCACTAGTGGCATTTTACAGAGGGACCTAGAAACTCAAATGTCTTTGGGACGTGGGAGAACGTGCAAACTCCGTACAGCCAGGAATCCGAGGTTAGGATCGAATCCGGATCTCCGGCGCTGTGAGGCAGCGGTTCTACCCGCTGCGGTGCTGTGTAGCCATGTTCCTCCCCTCATTGGCCAAAGACCTCATGGTCCTAGTGTTGGTGATGGCAGGAGAATTGGTGCCCAGTGGGAGTTAATGTCTAATTTCAAAAATACATTTTCATTCCGAGTAAAAAAAATACGTAGAAAACTGTGCAAAATTCTGAACACGTTCGTAGTGCCCATACATTTGATGTTGCTAGTGTGAAACCCAGTAGTGTTAGAGCGTCCCTTTATCTTTACATTCCCAACTCCTAATGAGTGACTTGCTCTTTCCATGAACCAGCCTTGTATCTCCTGCAAAATCAGATAGATGCACCTTCATTGCCCTGCAGTGGGCTAGTATTTCCATCTCGGCACGGTGGCGCAGCGGTAGAGACCCGGGTTCCATCCTGACTACGGGTGCTGCTGTCTCTCCAGAATCTGCGCGTTCTCTCTGTGACCTCGTGGGTTTCCTCCGGGTGCTCCGGTTTCCTCCCACATTCCCACGAGCTTGTAGGTCTTCTTCTTCTTGCGTGTGGCGTGCATAGCCTAAAGTTGTTGGACAACTTGTTCTATTTGATCTTATCTGATGGTGCACGCCGGGTTGATTGCATTCGTCGAAACCACGTGAAGGTGGCCATCCCCCACCCCGGCTTGTAGGTGAATTGGCTTTGGTAAAGTTGTCCCTGGTGTGTAGGACAGCTGGACCTCGTGTCCGCTGGTCCAGCGCGGGCTCGGTGGGCCGAAGAACCTGCTCTATGCGCTGTATCTATAAAAGGCTAAAGTATAGTCTAAAGTTTAAGGGCGTGATGAGGACTGGAGTGGCATTGAGAATTGATGCATTCTTTAACCTTGAAGCGTTGCAATGAGTATCTGGGTGAACGCATTGTGACCAGAAATGTTTCTGTTGTGGCTGGAGCCGACGTGGTAACTCCGCGATGTAGATTGTGGCTTTGCGCAATAATGAGCTCAGAACCCAGGAGTGTTACATTCACGCTGTAATTGGTCTCTTATCCGACAAGGCTGGTGTTCACCCTCGATGCCTTCTGTCGTCAGAATCCCGTGTGCTGCTTCCCGCTGATATTTTGTTCTCTGTCTCCTTCCTGTACTCTGCCCTGAACATCTTTGTTCATCTTCCAGTCTACCACGATGATGTCATCTGCAAACTTACAGACAGATGCTGGCAGCATCTGTGGAGAACATGGATAGGTGACGTTTCACAGAGTGCTGGAGTAACTCAGCGGGTCAGGCAGCATCTGTGGAGAACATGGATAGGTGACGTTTCACAGAGTGCTGGAGTAACTCAGCGGGTCAGGCAGCATCTGTGGAGAACATGGATAGGTGACGTTTCAGAGTGCTGGAGTAACTCAGCGGGTCAGGCAGCATCTGTGGAGAACATGGATAGGTGACGTTTCACAGAGTGCTGGAGTAACTCAGCGGGTCAGGCAGCATCTGTGGAGAACATGGATAGGTGACGTTTCACAGAGTGCTGGAGTAACTCAGCGATATTTTGATTAGTTGCTTACAGAAGTAAAGAACGTTAAATGGAGTTTGTGTTGGAAAGAGCTGCAGATGCTGGTTTAAATCGAAGATTGATGCTAAATGCAGGAGTAACTCGGTGGGACAGGCAGCATCTCTGGAGAGCAGGAATGGGAGACGTTTTGGGTCGAGACCCTTCTTCAGACTAGTCACGGGAAAGAGAAACAAGAGATATGTCTGTGGAATTCTCTGCCTCAGACGGCGGTGGAGGCCGGTTCTCTGGATACTTTCACGAGAGAGCTAGATATGGCTCTTAAAGATAGCGGAGTCAGGGGATATGGGGAGAAGGCAGGAACGGGTTACTGATTGGGGATGATCAGCCATGATCACATTGAATGGGATACAAGGTGCTGGCTGGAAGGGCCGAATGGCCTCCTCCTGCACCTATTGTCTATTGTATATTGATGTAGCGCTGATGTAGAGAGATAAAGAACAATGAAAGCAAGTCAAGTCAAGTTTATTAGTCACATACGCACACAAGATGTTCCGTGAAATGGAAGTGGCAATGCCTGCGGTTTGTGCAAACACTACAGCGCAGAACACAACCAGTATTTACATTTTAGAAAAATAAAAAGATACAACACAACAGTAAATTAGAGACTGGGGGTTACACAAAAAGCTGGACAAACTCAGCGGGTGCAGCAGCATCTAAGGAGCGAAGGAGATGGGCAACGTTTCGGGTCAAGACCCTTCACTGTCACCCAACAAACGGCTAACAATGGCGGTTGCCTATATCATCGTGACTTTTTTCCATATCTTTCCTTCATTGTCCTATATCTGTCTACATCACCATCTATATAACTCATTTCTCTTTCCCCTGACTAGTCTGAAGAAGGGTCTTGACCGGAAACGTCACCCATTCCTGGTCTCCAGAGACGCTGCCAGTCCCGCTGAGTTGCTCCAGCATTTTGTGTCTACCTCCTGGTACCTTGGGTTCTTTGTCTTCATTGCCGGATCTGCACGTGCCCTACTTTCTACTTTTTGTTGTACTCTTGGATTGCCATCACTTACAGGAGCGGATTGTAAATGTGTATCACCGGTCCACCGACTGGTCAGCACGCAACAAAAGCTTTTCATTGTTCCTCGATACATGCGACACGAGACTCAACTGCACGCTGGTCTTTAATGGAGAGAGTGGGGACAACTTGTGTTCATGTCGGGGATGTGGCGGGTTCCCAAACGCTACTCCAGATAGTGATTCCCGCCAGGCGTTTAAGATGCTTTCAGCAACGTTTGTTTAGTTTAGAGAAACGGCGCGGAAACAGGCCCTTTGGCCCATCGAGTCCGCGCCGACCAGCGATCCCCGCACACACACACACTAGGGGCAATTTGCAACTGTACCGAGCCAATTAGCCCACAGACCTGCACGTCTTTGGAGTGTGGGAGGAAACCGAAGCACCCGGAGAAAACCCACGCAGGTCACGGGGAGAACGTGCAAACTCCGTACAGACGGCGCCCGTAGTCATGATTGAACCCGGGTCTCTGGCGCTGTGAGGCAGCAGCTCTACCGCTGCGCCACCGTGCTGAGAAATAAATACTTTCTCGCTGCAGGGCGGTGAAGGTGTTTTTTAGATTTCGCAGAAGAGCAAGTGATTGAGTAAGAGTTGGGAATTACCCCATTCCCACGCAGTAACTGACTAACTCCAGCGTCACCACTGAAGCACCTGACATTGGCAATGAACGGATCGTGAACGTCAGGCTGTGTGATGTGGGCAGGTCCCAGACACACCAATGCAGCAGCACAACACAATCTGTACACCTGGTACTCTGTGCACTATGGAATACATGAGGAATAGTGTGTGTGTGCGCAGGCAGAGACACATACACGCACACTCACTCACACACACGCACACACTCTCTCTCACTCTCTCACACACACTCACACTCACACATACGCTCGCACGAGCACGCAGACACACACTCACTCACACACACGCACACTCTCTCTCTCCCACACAAACTCACTCACACTCACTCTCACTCTCAAACTAGCGATCCCCGCACACTAACACCATCCTACACACACCAGGGGCAATTTACAAGTTACAGAAGCCAATTAACTTACAGAATTCTATGTCTATGGAATGTGGGAGGAAACCGGAGCACCCGGAGGACGTGCAAACTCCGTAGACGTAGTCAGATTAGAGCCCGTGTCTGTGGTGCTGTGAGGCAGTGACTCGACCACCGTGCCGCCCTGGCTAGAAGGAATGTTATTCTGCACCGGGGTGATCACACTCATCTTACAATGGCCCTTCTTCTGAGAGTGTTCCACACAACACTGCCCACGCACGTGGATGGACGCTGTCATATTTACACCTTTAAGACACGGAGGCACCTGCACCGGGTGGAGCAACAAAAACACTTGTTTCACGGCAATTGTTGGTTTCAAACGGGCAGGCAACAAAAAAATATAACTGGAGCAAAATGCACCCGCGCTGGATTAAAACTCGATGGGTCAGGCAGCATCTGTGGAGGGAATGGACGGGCCATGATTGATTGGTCCCGACACAACGTGTCACTTGTCCATTCCTTCCATGGATGCTGCCTGACCTGCTGAGTTCCTCCAGCACTTTGCTCAGGATACCAACGTTGGCAATTCTTCAATTCTCCAAAAATGTGATTTTCCTGCTGCTCGTTAATGAATTCATTAATGAATGTGTGGTCAACGTTGATTTTTGCTCTCCGGGCACTTTTGTGTTTGATTTTCATTCTTCTGTCTACCGACGCTCTACGTTGGACCAGGAGTCTAACACAATGCATCTTTGCCAGAAAATGCATTGGGTTGACTCAGATTAACCTGCTCTGTTCTGCATTGATCGCTGTCTGCATAAAGGAATCTCACTCTCAATTCACATCCAGCAACATAACCTATCAATGCAGGTCCCAGCATGCGGGTCCTAATACACTTCACGTACTTGCCTGGATGATGTGTTGTTGTCGTCAGAGTTTAATGCCAACTGCTGGTGTTGATACAGAGTGGAAACAGGCCCTTCGGCCCATCTCGCCCACACCGGCCCACATGTCCCAGCTATACTAGTCATAGAGTGATACAGTGTGGAAACAGGCCCTTCGGCCCAACTTGCCCACACCGGCCCACATGTCCCAGCTATACTAGTCATAGAGTGATACAGTGTGGAAACAGGCCCTTCGGCCCAACTTGCCCACACCGGCCCACATGTCCCAGCTATACTAGTCATAGAGTGATACAGTGTGGAAACAGGTCCTTCGGCCCAACTTGCCCACATCGGCTAACATGTCCCAGCTACACTAGCCCCACCTGCCCGCATTTGGCCCATATCCCTCCAAACCTGTCCTATCCATGCACCTGTTTAACATTGGGATAGTCCCTGAATCAACTACCTCCTTTAGCAGCTCGTCCCATGCACCCACCACCCTTTGTTTGAAAATGTTACTCCCCACATTCGTATTAAATCTTTCCCCCTTCACCTTGAACCTGTGTCCTCTGGTCCTCGGTGCAATGGGCAACGTATTTCCATACATGTTTGTTTTTGACCACCAGCATGCCCGTCTCTGCATGTGACACAACCTCTTTCGAACAAGCACTCTCTCTCTAGTATGCTGACACTTTGCACATATAGATTCATTTATAGTGTGTTCATTATTGCAAGAGTGTTTAATTATCATACGCCCCGACACGGGTCAATGACATTCTTGCTTGCAGCATCACGACAGCTATGTAAACAAAGGCCTCGCGAGGCGCCATGAAAATCAACGCAACAAAAAGTGAAGTGAATTTTAAAAAACAAAGTCCCTAGTGCAATCGAGGGAGTTCTTAGTTCGGAGTTTAGTTGTAGTTCATCGTGTTCAATAGCCTCGTGGTTGTCGGGGAGAAGCGGCTCCTAAAAAACGGGAGACGTAGCGCTGGAATATTTCAGCGAGTCAGCAGAACAAGGATAGGGGACGTTTCATGTCGTTACACTTCTTGGTCTGAAAAAGGGGTCCCGACCTGAAATGTCACCCATCCATGTTCACCAGAGATGCCGCCTGACCCACTGAGTCACTCCAGCTTTTTGTGTCTATCTTAAGGAAAGAGTCGAGCATGTTCGTTATATTTACCAACAATAGAACGATGAGGTTCTTACTGGAAGACACAAAATGCTGGAGTAACTCAGCGGGACGGGCAGCATCTCTGGAGAGAAGGAATGGGTGACGTTTCGGGTCGAGATCCTTCTTCAGACCTGACCTGGAACGTCACCCATTCCTTCTCTCCAGAGATGCTGCCAGTCCCGTTGAGTTACTCCAGCATTTTGCATCTACCTTCGATTTAAACCAGCGTCTGCAGTTCTTTCCTACACAATGAAATTCTTACTTGCAGCAGCATATCTGGCCTGTCCCACCAGTATGCAACTCCATGCGATGAGCGTGACCTAACGTGGTCGCTTGAGCCGTCCGGCGTCGCGGGGTCGGTCCCACTTCGATCGCCGGAGCCGTGTGGAATTGTGCGGAGTTCGTCCCGACATCGCGCGGGGCTCCAAAAAACTGACTGTGTTCAAAAAGTCCGCGCGGCAACGGCTTGTCGGCTCGCAGTCACCTTGACGCATTACACACCGCCTCGACATCATGCCTCCGTGACCCTCTCTGTAGGTGCCTCCGTGGCCCTCTGTGTGTGTGGCTCCGTGGCCCTCTGTGTGTGTGCCTCTGTGCCCCTCTCTGTGTGCCCCTCTCTGTCCTGGCGAACTTACCTTAAGACTTCGCTCCAAGTTCACCTCACTTTGCGCCGCGTTGCGCCACTCACCCGACCTCCGCGCGGACCTCGCTGCCGGTTTGGTCACGCTTGCCGCCTGCAGGCGCATGCTGGTGGGAACAGCCCTGTACAGGAGATCACCCGACCTCCGCACGACCCCCGCTTCTAGTTTGATCACGCTCATCGCATGGAGTCGGATGCTGGTAGGACCGGCCTTTACTGGCCTGAACTCAACAAACACAGATAATAATATGTGTTCAACAAAGAATTCAGTATATTAATGACCATAAAACTCAAAGTCTGCTGTGCAATCAAAGTCAGCCCAGAGAAGATCGCAGTTGCTTGGGTTAGTGTTGCGTGGTGTTCAAGAGCCTGATGGTGGTGGGGAAGATGACACAGATGGCTGTGGAGGGCACGTCAGTGGATATTTTTAAGGTGGCGATTGTTAGATTCTCTGATTAGTAAGGGGTTATGGGGAGAAGGCAGGAGAATGGGGTTGAGAGGGAAAGATAGATCAGCCATGATTGAATGGCGGAGTAGACCTGATGGGCTGAATGGCCTAATTCTGCTCCTAGAACTTTTGAACGTACGCCCACAGTCTAGAGCTCTGTGACTTGTGAACTTGTGAAGTAAGTAAGTTTTAAAGAAGGAACTGCAGATGCTGGAGAATCGAGGGTTACACAAAAAGCTGGAGAAACTCAGCGGGTGCAGCAGCATCTAAGGAGCGAAGGAGATAGGCGACGTTTCGGGTCGGAGGGAAGGTTGCAGCCAATAAGTAAGTAAGTTTATTGGCCAAGTATTCACATACAAGGAATTTGCCTTGGTGCTCCGCCCACAAGTAACAACACGACATACAGTGACAGTTACGAATGACTCGGAAAACACTAAACATTAACAATAATAAAACATTAATGATAAAACACCATTGATCAAGCATGTGGACCAACAAAATACCAGATCAAAGGGAGGCTACAGATTTTTGGCTGTTGAGTAGAGCAACTACTCGTGGGTAAAAACTGTTTTTATGTCTGGCTGTGACGGCTTTGACAGTCTGGAGTCGCCTTCCAGAGGGAAGTGATTCAAAGAGTTTGTGGCCAGGGTGAGAGGGGTCAGAGATGATCTTGCCCGCTCGCTTCCTGGCCCTTGCAGTGTACAGTTCATCAATGGAGGGAAGGTTGCAGCCAATAACCTTCTCTGCTGATCGGACGATTCGCTGCAGCCTCCGGGTGTCGTGCTTGGTGGCTGAAGCTGGTGGTCACGGTTTTCGGACTCCTGTACTTCTTCCCGATGGCAGGAGTGAAGTGCGAGTGTGGCCAGGGTGGTGGGGTCTCTGATATTGGCTGCCTTATCCCGCCCTGTAGATCCCCTCGATGGTGGGGAGGTTAGTACCCGTGATCCAGGTCTTTGTTTTCAAAGGTCTTTTGCATCCATCTTTTGATACATCTGTAGGGGGCATGTTAAAAACAAAATTGTTTACAAGTTATATTGGAGGAGGCACTTCAATGGATAATTCTGGTCCAATAATTATGAGGCAATGATGGTCCAATTCTCGACGGCCATCGTAGAGTCTGTCCTCACCTTCTCCATCATGGTCTGGTTTGGCTCAGCCACCAAGCACGACACCCGGAGGCTGCAGCATTGTTACTGTCTGTGGTGTTGTTACTTGCGAGCGGAGCACCAAGGCAAATCCCTTGTATGTGTGTGTACTTGGTTAATAGCCTTATTCATTCATTCAATTGTAACAGCACGGTTATTGTTGCTGACATGAAGTAATGCCATTTGATGTCACCCGTTCAGCTCGGACTGACGTCAATCGGAATAGAACGTTCCCTGTGCCGGGCAACAATGTCAGCAGAACTACCAACATATTGTATCCGTTGGTTTTCCTGTCTTGCCATATTCAAGTGATACTTGTGATAGTGAGAGACATGACCGGGAATCCCCACCAGTAGCTACAAACGGTTCAAACCGCGTCACAAAGTGCAACAAATGAGTTTAGTTTAGAGATACAGCACGGAAACAGGCTCTTCGGCCCACCGGGTCCGCGCCGACCGGCGATCCCCGCACATTAACACGACCTTACACACACACACACACACGACAATTTTTACATTTACACCAAGCCAATTAGCCTGCAAACCTGTACGCCTTTGGGGTGTGGGAGGAAACCGGAGCGCCCGGAGAAAACCCGCGCAGGTCACGGGGAGAACGTGCAAACTCCGTACAGACAGCGCCCGTAGGCAGGATGGAACCCGGGTCTCTGGCGCTGTGAGGCAGCAACTCTACCGCTGAAGAAGGGTCTCGACCCGAAACGTCGCCTATCTCCTTCGCTCCTTAGATGCTGCTGCACCCGCTGAGTTTCTCCAGCTTTTTGTGTAACCATCAAATCTCCAGCATCTGCAGTTCCTTCTTTAACTCTACCGCTGCGCTGCCCCAAATGAGTTATCTGTGCAATAACTAACGGGAGTGTTTGCTCCAGCATTCAGCTGCTGAGATACCCGTACAGCCTTCGCTTCAGTGGTTGGGCTGCAAGCTGCAGGTGGCTTTCGTTGGGCCATTGCCTTGCACGATGGCGCAGCGGTAGAGTTGCTGCCTTAAGGGCCTGTCCCACTTGGGCATCATTTGCGCCTCATTTACACGACATCCTAAAAATTGGTTGGCGCCTCGTGACACGCGGTGAGGCGTGGTGGCGTATGCAGTGAAGCGGGGTAACCACGGCGCCCCAGGATTTTGTAGCGCTCAAAATCCTCGCACACCACCTGCGTGACGTATCCCTTGCGCACGCTGGCGCACTGACGCCGTACGTGTAGCACACAGTCACGCAAGAACATTTATTATGCGTCAACGTCCGTAACCATGCGCTGCCCGTACGCCGTTGGCGCGCCGTTTGAGCGCCGCAACACGTGACCACCCGGGTATAAAACATGCGTAGCTTTGAACATTTTTCAGCTGGGAAAAGTGGGAAAATCCTTGCCACAGAGATCGGACTAAGTACGAACGACATCGCAAATGGCTTCCAAAAGAAGCAGGGGCCTCGAGCACTTGGCACGCCACTGTCGTACTGCGAGACGATTTTCTGCCTGTCGTGCAAATGACGCCCACGTGGGTCGGGCCCTTTACAGTGCCACAGACCCGGGTTCCATCCTGACTACGACTGTACGGAGTTTGAACGTTCTCCCTGGGACCACGTGGGTTTTATCTGGGTGCTCTGGTTTCTCCCCCCCCCCCCCCCCCCCACATTCCAAAGACGTCCAGGTTTGTCAGATATGTGTAAGAAAGAACTGCAGATGCTGGTTTAAATCGATGGTTGATACAAAATGCTGGAGCAACTCAGCGGGTGAGGCAGCATCTCGGGAGAGAAGGAATGGGCGACGTTTCGGGTCGAGACCCAGCATTTTATGTCTTCCTCAGGTTTGTAGGTTAATGGACTTCTGTAAATTGTCCCTAGAGCGCAGGATAGAACTAGTGTACGTGTGATCACTGGTCGGCACGGACTGGGTGGGCCGAAGGGCCTGTTTCCATACTGTATCCCGAAAACTAAAACTGGGCTGAGGAACCAAAGGCGCGTCCATCAACAAATGCACGACACACACACAGACACACAGACACACAGACACACACACACACACACACACAAAATGGGGATGTCGCATGCCGACTGTCCACCCCCAACAAAAACCTCTTTTGAACTCCAGTTGTTCCTCCAACATTGGCAGTCGGCAGCAAGAACTGTCCACGCAGCCCTGCCTGAAACGTTCTCCCCATGGAGTTCGAAATCTCATTGATGTTCATCTTAGGTAGACGGAAGTGCTGGAGAAACTCAGCGGGTGAGGCAGCATCTACGGAGCGAAGGAAATAGGTGACGTTTCGGGTCGAGACCCTTCTTCAGACTGATGTGTGGGTGGGGAGGGGGGGGCGGGAAGAAGAAAGGAAGAGGCGGAGACAGTGGGCTGTGGGAGAGCTGGGAAGGAGGGAGAAAGCAGGGACTACCTGAAATTGGAGAAGTCAATGTTCATACCGCTGGGGTGTAAACTACCCAAGCGAAATATGAGGTGCTGCTCCTCCATTTTGTGGTGGGACTCACTCTGGCCATGGAGGAGGCCCAGGACAGAAAGGTCGGATTGGGGATGGGAGGGGGAGTTGAAGTGCTGAGCCACCGGGAGATCAGAGTTAGACAAAAGTGCTGGAGAAACTCTACCGCTGCTCCGCGATGGAACAGGTGCGGGATTGCCCAATACACCTGCGGACTTGTGGCTTCACTTGTGCAGATTGGGTGGGACTGACAAAGACAACAGTCACCGAGACATTTGCATCTTAAACAAAATATTGCTCTTGCATCACCTTCCGCTTTATCCATTTCTCGTTTCTTGTCTAGGTGTGGTTACCTGTGGCTTTGTAGAATATTGTCCCTACTGTGGGGGGCAAAGCAGTTAAAATGCAGGGAATCATTTCCTCGTGCTGCTCCTCCCTCTCTCCCTCTCCCTTTTATTTCAATTCCAAATAGCTTCAAATGAAGCCACCTTTATTGAAAAGAATTCCAGGTGAAGTCTGTCTCAATTACTTCCATTCCACTGTGGAATACTTGAATGTTCACTATCGTTTTTCTATTCCTTTTGATCTTATTATCATGTTTTTTTGCTTTTACCATTCTTTCTCTCCTCTCCCTCTTTCTTTCTCTCACCCTCTCTCTCTCTCTCCTCTCCACCTCTCTTTCACTCCCTCCACCTCTCCCCCCCTCTCCCCCCCCCCCCCCCTCCCCCCCCTCCCCCCCCCCCCTCCCCCCCCCGTGTGACCAGTCCCATCAACAAGACAGACTGGGGGCCGTGTCGTGTTGCATCAAGATGTGTCTTTGACTTTTCCCAATTAATTGAGATCAGATTCTCTGTGGTCCCAGAGCCGTTATCTAGATTTGGATTCACGTTGAGGCCCAGGAACCACAAGAGGTTCTGGACCAGCTACAGCTGGAGCTGGACTAATCCCTCGTCTGGTGCCAGGGATTTGTCAGTTTCTGGTCACATTTGTAAAACCACGAGCTCCAAGTTGTTGTGTCTCCTGCCGGGTTAGAGCGCCCACAAACCGTGCAGCCGAGCCATAAAATGAGACTTTATTCTGTTCCAAGACCGTGACCTTGCACTGGGGCAGAGTTCGCACGGAACATTGCAGCTTCGGACTGGCCTCGTCTCGTGTCGGCTTGGGATAATAAGGTCATACCTGATAGGAGCAGAATTAGGCCATTCGGCCCATCAAGTCTACTCCGCCATTCAATCATGGCTGATCTATCTCTCCCTCCCAACCCCATTCTCCTGCCTTCTCCCCCTAACCTCTGACACCCGCACTAATCAAGAATCTATCTATCTCTGCCTTTAAAACATCCACTGACTTGGCCTCCACCGCCGTCTGTGGCGAAGAATTCCACAGATTCAGCACCCACTGACTCAAGAAATTTCTCCTCATCTTTCTGAAACAACGTCCTTTAATTCTGAGGCTGTGCCCTCTAGTCGCAGACTCTCCCACAAGTGGAAACATCCTCTCCACATCCACTCTATCCAAGCCTTTCACTATTCTGTACGTTTCAATGAGGACCCCCCCCGTTCTTCTAAACTCCAGCGAGTACAGGCCCAGTGCCGACAAACGCTCATCACATGTTAACCTGCTCGTTCCTTGCATAGTGGAGATGGTCAGCTTGAGCACAGGTACATCTCGGCGTGGGACTGACCGACATGTACGTGTACAACCCACATATACGGTGAACACAGACGCAAAATGCTGGAGTAACTCGGCGGGAGAGAAGGAATGGGTGACATTTGGGGTCGAGACACTTCTTCAAACCCATCCCGAACCCGAAACGTCACCCGTTCCTTCTCTCCAGAGATGCTGCCCGTCCCGCTGAGTCACTCCAGCTTTTTGTGTCTATCTTCGGTTTAAACCTGTGTCCTGAACATAGAATGCGAGTTGAATTGAGTGTAGATTATTGTCACATGTACCGAGACGCAGTGAAAAGCCCTTTAGTTGCGTGCTAACCAGTCAGCGGAAAGACAATACATGATTACAATCGAGGCGTCCACAGTGTACAGATACAGGATGAGGAGAGTTAAGGCCCAGTCCCACATTCCCGAGTTACTCACGACCTCTCCTGAGTTTTCCCCTTGATTTGAACTCGGAGAATTACGGTAATAGCCTTTCGTAGGTACTCGGGGCTATTTTTTTTTCAACTCATGGACATTTTTCAACATGTTAAAAAAACGTCCCGACTTGCCTGATGCCCCGAGTACCTACGGCTGGCATTACGGGCCACTACAAAACATCTACGGACTCCTAGCGACGAGCTCGCTACCGACATTCCATGAGAGTTTGTGCGTATCCATGTGCCTATCCAAAATTAAACGCCACAGACGTGTCTACCCCGCACTCACCCCCCGCAGACACAGGGCGTTACAGGCACCCACCACCCCCCGTGTGTGTGTGTGTGTGTGTGTAAAAAAATCTGCATATCTCCTCTAAATCTTGCCCTTCTTGTCCAGTATTTGAGTCTTCCATCCCGGGGGGGAAAGGTTCTGACTGTCTACCCCATCTACGCCATGTGAGCGCGTGTTTGCGAGACGGGCAGGCTGCATTTTCTGTGGGCTTCCGGCATCTTCTGCCGGGTGGGAGGGATGAGTGCGGCTGCGTTTCTGACCTGCGGTGGGAGTTCACACAAACAGTTCATGAGCACGGCAGCTTGGCGTGGGTTGAGGTCTTCATTGGACAGGTGGCATCACCGAGTAGAAGGGAACTGCAGATGCTGCTTTATGCTGAAGATGGACACAGAGTGCTGGAGTAACTCCAGCGGGACAGGGCGGCATCTGTGGAGAATCGGGCCGAGACCCTTCCTCAGACTGTTTCTCCAGAGATGCTGCCTGAGCCCCCAGGCTACCCCAGCATTTGTGTCTACGACATATAACTGAGTCAGGAGAGTTTAATGATCACATTCGCCCAAAATGGATCAATGAAATTCTCACCTGCAGCAGCACCACACCCCTGTAAACACAGGACTGAAGATCATACAGGAAAGAAAATTCAATACATTAACGACACGCACGCTTTTTTGCAGGAAGTTCTTATTGCCACCAGGACCTCCCATAATTCATCGTTTAGTACTTGGAGCAGTTGGTTGTTGGGAAGAAGCTGTTCCTGAAGCAGGAGGTCGCGGTTTTCAGGCTCCTGCACCTTCTTCCCGAGGGGCAGGGGATGGGTGGCCAGGGTTGCATCACCGTACGTTATTGCGTTAGTGTATTGGATCGTTCAACGCCTTCCGGGTTTCGGACCCGAAACGTTGCCTATTTCCTTCAGGTTTTCTACAGTCCCCTCCCCCACTCCAAAGGCGTGCAGGTGTGTCGGTTAATTGACCTGGTGTCATTGTGACTTGTCACAGGTGTACGATAGTGTATATTGGGCCGCAGGTGGTGGGCGAGGGATTTTGGGAATCCCATAACCCTGGGGGGTCGAGTGTGACTGCCTACGCCACCACGTAATGCACGCCATGCGCGTGTGTCGTGATGCGTAAGTGATGTAGCGTAAATGACACGCAAATGACGCCCAAGTGGGACAGGCCCTTAACACTATCCCGAAACATTGCCTATTTCCTTCGCTCCATAGTAGAGCACCTGTAGTCAGGATCGAACTGGTGATTTTTGAAGGAAATAGGAAATGTTGCCTATTTCCTTCGCTGCGTAGTACAGCACCTGTAGTCGGGATCGAACTGGCGATCCTACAAACCGTCAAGTCAAGTTTATTCATCACATACACATACGGGATGTGCAGTGAAATGAAAAGTGTCCGTGCTCTGCGGACTTTGTGCAAACAAACAAACAAACAACCAACAAACTACAAACAGAATCACATGTCCTTTTTCATATTAAATATTGTGGGCGGTATTGTGGTCCAGTAACTGTTGTAGACGTCTGAAGAAGGGTCTCGACCCGAAACGTCGCCTATCTCCTTCGCTCCTTAGATGCTGCTGCACCCGCTGAGTTTCTCCAGTTTTTTGTGTAACCGTCGATTCTCCAGCATCTGCAGTTCCTTCTTTAAAACTGTTGTAGAGTTATTGCCTGGTGAGCTAGGAGTTTACGGGCCGAATGGCCTCTGGGAAGGAACTCCTTCTCATCCTCTCCGTTCTCACAGCGTGGCAACGGAGGCGTTTGCCTGACCGTAAGAGCTGGAATATTTGGAGCGTGGGAAGTAACTGTCGATGAAGGAAATGGCCAACGTTTTGGAATGTTGCCTATTTCCTTTGCTCCATAGTACAGCACCTGTAGTCAGGATCGAACCGGTGATTTTTTTTCAGCGACTGCCAGCATCATTGACTGACGTATCAGGTCACCGAAAATTTCCCAGCGGTGACGCGGCGTGGCGACGTCGCGGTGTTTTATCGAGAGTCGCAACATTTTTATTGCCGCCGCTGGATTTTGAAATGTTCAAAATCTTTTGGCGACACAGATATGACGCCGGCGGTCGCCCGAAAAAATCGCCCACTGGGACAGGCCCTTTAGTTTTGTGGGGATCGCTGGTCGGCGTGGGCTGAAGGGCCTGTTTCAGCGCTGGATCTCTAAACTAAACGACACAAGCCATGGTGTCTTCGATAGTTTCAACGCAGCTCTCACCAGTCGCACAGCCCCCCTTCAAATCCGCTCCAACGTTGCCCAGCTTGTTTAGATAATTCACATTTTTAACATTTGATCACGGCTGGTTACTCGCGTTAAAACGTTGGAAGATACCAGGGCCTGCTAACATGCTGAAAATATATCACGGCATTGGCTCGGAAACGGATATTGAGCCAGAGATTCAAACCGTGTGCGCTGCTCACAGCAACAGCGTAGGAGGATGCATGGTCTGGTTTGGCTCACCCACCAAGCACGACACCCGGAGGCTGCAGCGAATCGTCCGATCAGCAGAGAAGGTTATTGGCTGCAACCTTCCCTCCATTGACGAACTGTACACTGCAAGGGCCAGGAAGCGAGCGGGCAAGATCATCTCTGACCCCTCTCACCCTGGCCACAAACTCTTTGAATCACTTCCCTCTGGAAGGCGACTCCGGACTGTCAAAGCCGCCACAGCCAGACATAAAAACAGCTTTTTTCCGAGAGTACTAGCTCTACTCAACAACCAAAAATCTGCAGCCTCCTTTTGCTCTGGTATTTGTTTAATTCACATGTTTGATCGATAATGTTTTATTATTAATGTTTAATGTTTTATGTGTCATTCTTAATTATTGAATGTCGTTGTCACTTGCGGGCGGAGCACCAAGGCAAATTCCTTGTATGTGAATACTTGGCCAATAAACGTATTCATCCATTTATTCAGAGTGCGTTGCATGGACTGTATAGACAGCCCTCTGTGTCGCATTCAGGGGGCAGCCAGTGTGCTGGCGAGCAGCCATGCAGCAGATACTGCGATCCACAACTGGGACAAAGTGTCCCTTTCTCACTTGTCCGCAAGTGCTGAATACAGGCAATTGTGTCCAGACCCATCACATTGTGACTAAATAATGCCAGATCACACGATGATGGAGGCCCTTTGGCCAATGTTAAATCATCCTCCCACGCAGTCACAGTCCCCCCCCCCCCCCCCCCCCCCCAAATCGACTGTACCCTCCAATTCTTTGTGAATGAATGACAGACGTTTAATTGCGAGACGCACAGTGTGGAAACAATCCCTTCGGCCCAACTTGACCATTCCAACCTAGATGTGTCGGATGGAACTGCAGATGCTGGTTCCAACCGAAGACAGACACAAAATGCTGGAGTAACTCAGCGGGACAGGCAGCATCTCTGGAGAGAAGGAACGAGACCCGAAACGTCACCCATTCCTTCTCTCCAGAGAAGCTGCCTGTCCAACCAAGATGCTGCTTCCAATCTAGTCCCATTTGGCCCATGTAACCTCTGTGCCATTCCAGCCCATGTTCTGTCCAAATGTTGTTCTAGCACTTGCTTCAACGGCCCCAGCTCCAAACGCCCACCACCGTCTGAGTGATAAAGTTGCCACTGCGGTTTGTATTAAATCTTGTCGCCCCCTCACCACAATCATGCGTCCTCTTGGTTTTGCTTCCCCTTCTTCTTCACAGGGTGAAGACTCTGCATTCACCTTATCTACTCCCCTCATGGTTTCATACACCTCAATAAGATCGCCCCTCATCCTCCCTGCGCTCCAAGGGATTGGCCCGTGACTTTGAGTGATTCCACGTAAAGATGTATGTTTGTAAGTAATTTATTGGCCAAGTATTCACATACA